>JAASFQ010000722.1:0-15570 GCA_023333845.1 Globisporangium polare | reverse complement strand
TACTGCTCCATGTAGCTCTTGGCCTGGTGGTGCTTGCGGCGGATCTGGCCACCGCCGCCGCCATGGGCGCTCGCATTGCGTGGCGCCACCACGGCACGAGTGCGCGCTTGAAGAGCGGCGCGCTTCCACATGCCTGTTGAGCCTGCTGCTGTCGGCGCGAGGAGCTCAATTCGAAAGTGACGCAAACAGCGGCGCCGCCGTCGCGCGCGCGCTGCTTGGATCTCAACTGTTGGTGAAATCGTCTCAAGAAAAAGCTCGTGCCATCGCCTCTCGCTTTCAATCTTGCATCCCGGATTGCGGGAGTACCGGTTGCAAAACATCGCTTCTCATTCGAGTATCGGTTCGGGAGTTTCAAATATCAGAGGTGATTTGACTGGAGTAACTGCAAAGAAAGCCGTCCATTCGGAAGTGTCCACACACCAAGGACATGAATACTATGGATGGACGAGATGGAGAAGATGAAGGCAATAGGAGTTCAAGAAGAAGGAAAAAGCGCCACTCGCGTCGTTTCGTCTATTAGAACAGGCACGCACTCTTCCCGATCAAAGGAGAGAAGCGCGGACCTGCTGCGAATTATACACAAAGAAGACAAGCAAATGCATCTCTATCTCTATCAATCATCGCCAACGGAGGAAAGAACGGCGATGGGACTCTTTCGCGGCTTCACATCACGAGAAGCGAAGCGTGTACAGTGGAGTGACGGGGAAACGGGAATCTAGTCGGTGTACTCGCACTCGGCTGGGAACGTGCAGCCCGAGCGGCGGAGCACGACCTGCGCGGCCCAGTGGCCCGCGTTCACGCAGTCCACGAGCGCCTTGCCGAGCGAGAGGCGCGACACGAAGCCGCCGACGAAGGCGTCTCCGGCGCCGTTCGTGTCGACGATCTCCGAGGCCGCGAGCTTCGGCACGTCAAACGAGAAGACCTCGCCCTGGTACACGGCGACGGTCGGCTCGGCGCCCTGCGTAAACACGACCGTGCGCGAGCGCGCGCCGTTGTTCTTCGGCAGCTTAGCGAGCTTGAGCGCGATGGTCTTGATGTCCTCGCCCCAGCCATGCGCGATGCCGAACTCCTTCGCCTCGCTCTCGTTACCGAACACAAAGTCCGCGTACGGCACCGCGGCCATGAGCGGGTCCTTGAAGAACTGCACGACGAACGGCGCCGAGAGGTTCAGCATGAAGATCTTGTTCTCCTCGTTCGCGTGCTCCGCCAGCTTCATGAGCGCCGGAGGCGACACGGTCAGGTGGAAGCCCGCCGAGTAGAAGATCTTGCCCTTGTTGATCAAGTCCCGGCTCACCTCGGACTCGAGGTGGTCGTGGTGGAAGTGGTTCGCAGCCGAGAGGTTCGCGACGAGCGAACGCTCCGAGTCGACGACGCACACGGCGCACGTCCCCGTGGCCACATCCTCCTTCTCAAGGTAGTGCGCGTTCACGCCGTCGCGCGCGGCGCAGTCGCGCAGGATCTTGCCGTGCGCGTCCTTGCCGACGCTGCCGAAGAACGACGTGGCCGAGTTGTTGTGCTTGTTGAGCATCCACTGCGCGACGCGGATGCTGTTCTGCGTGGCGCCGCCAGCCACGAACACGGGCTTGTACGCCGTCGTGATCTCCTCGTAGAGCGGCAGGTGGGTCTCCTCGGCCAGGATGGCGTTGTCGAGCTTGAGCCCGTACTTCTCGAGGAACGCGTGGTCGACGTCCGCCGAGATGTCGAGCAGCGGGTTGCCGAGGCCGACGATGCTGTGCGTGAGGTGTTCGTGCTGGCCGCTCATGCTGATGCTAGTAGTGCTGGTGCTGGAAGGGCTGAGCTTGGGCTTCTTGCTTGCGGGGGAAGACGACAGATGCGGACTGGCGGCGCCGCTCATTTTGCGATTTTGCGATTTCGGGAGCTTTTCAGGAAATGGCCGTGTTCGTGGACCTTTGGGTGGTAACAAAAACGTGCTTCATTTGTAATTTTCGAAAAGCAAGCCGCTTAACCTCCACGGTTCTTAACCACCCATTCGAAACGCCCACTTGCATTCACATCAGCGCTGAAGGAGAGCCTGCCCTTCGTTCATATGGTCTCGGAGATCGATAAATTCCCAGTATCTTCGATACTGCCTTTTGTGAACATCTGTGCGTGTTTCAGCCGGCTTCGTCGTTCATCTTTCATCTCTCTGAACTCTCGTGTTGATCCAATACAGATATATATAGCTTTTGGAAGGTATTTCCAAAAAAGCGAAATGACGTGGCGCGCACCAGCAACAAATACTGAAGCCGCCATGGCAAGTCAGCAGCACGAATGGCGCTCGTCTTCCCAGGTGCATCGCATGCTTCCAGTTCGTCCATGCGCTAATAGCGCCAGACGCGTGCGAAATCGGTTGTTAGTGTGGTTGTCGTGAGAGCTTGGGCTGTGGCAGGTGGCTGCAACCCAACCAACCAGCCAACCAGCCAATCGTTTGCACGTCCTGCTGTGCAAACGAATGCCGTCTGGTGCGTGGATTGCCAATGCCAAACGAGGGGGCATGAGTGCACCTTGGGTAACCGCCTGTGGTTGTGTCGTGTGGCAAAGCTTCGGGCACGGTGAGACCCAGCAAACCAGCGCTAAAAGTCGATTTCAAAAGCCGCCAACGTTTGGAGGTCCAGTGCAATCGTCGAGATTGGTTGTCGAACGCTGCGTCTTTGCTGCACACAACACCGCAGAGCTTCCGACAAGATGACGCAGAAGTAGCCCATTTGGGTATTCACTGTCTCTCAGCCAAAGACGCACGGCTCGGACCTGCCGTGCACCTCGAGCTGCTTGAGCTCGCGCTGCAGCGTCTGCTGCGACGAGACGAGCTCGTGCGAGTACGCACAGAGCTGCGCGACCGCGTCCTGTAAAACGCTGTTCTCCGTCTGCAGCAGCTGCGCGCGCTGCGTCGTCTTGGTCTCCGACGAGTGGCAGCACGCGAGGCACCGCTCGAGCTCGCTGCACTGGCGGAGCAGGCTGTGCGGTAAGGGTTTGGTTAGTCGCGGTTCATCTCTACGACAGTTGGTGTTACATAGGGAACGGCAAGTGGATGGGAACGTACTCGGATCGCTGGCACTTCTCGACCACCAAGTCTCGCTTGAGCAGTGACGCCTCGGTCCTGGCTTCGGTCTTGCGCTTCTCACTGGAGCGCAACGAGTCCAAGACACAGCGGAGCTAATACACAACGTGGATGGTTAGTTGAGCTCGATTACTCTGTCCAAGCCTCGCATGGAAGCTGAAACGCTTGCCTGCTTCTTTGCCGCGCCGACCACGTCTTCGAGCGCTCGGTTGCGCTTCCCATACTCACGAAGCACCCGCCCCACAGAGTGCTCACTAAATCTCACCCAAGTCACACAGATAGAGTCAGCACCGCTCAATTGATGACGTTGACTCACTAAGCACGCACCGGTTCCGGTTCGACGCGACAGCCTTGCTCAGGTTCTGGATCTCACTGTCGAGCGTCTCAAGTGCACTTTGCAGCACCGCCACCTTCTTCTTGCTCTGCGCGAGCGCGGCCATCAAATCGCGCCTCGAGAGCTCCATGTTGCTAGACGCCTTGACGCGCTCGCGATAGGAGCTTAGCAGCAGCTTGTAGTCGTCGTCGTACTTGCGCAGCTGCTGCTGTCGGTGCTTGTCCTTGAGCCGCTTGAGCTCTAGCTCCTCTGCGACCATCGCATTCGCTTCCTGGAGCTCCTGTGCGCGTTGCTTCATACAAAGTTCTCTCTTGACCGCAGTGTCCACTTGTAGCTGCAATTTGATATTCGCCTGCAGCAAATGCACAGCATGGCGCTTGTTGTCGTCCCGCTCCCGTTGAGACTCGATACTTTGCTGCGCTCTCTCAATCTCCAACTCCATGAGCGATTGCTGCTGTTTCTGCATTTGGTCCGTCTGCAACTGAACAACTCGGTCCAGCGCCGGAACTCTCTCTTTGAGTTCACGGTTTTGCTCGAGAAGTTGCTCACATTGGGCCACTTGGACTTGCTCCGCAAGCACTGAAGATTGCAACAGGAGCAACTCTCTTTGCGTTTCGGCATTGTCATTCGCCAGCATCGCAACTTCTTGGACAAGATGTGCCTTGTCCTGGTGCAGGTTGTTAGCTGAGCTTTCCGCCTGTTGAGTTCGCTCCTGGTGGGCCTGCAGCTCGGCCTTCAGCGCCTTCTCCAACACCTTTTGGCTCGCAAGCTCGTCTCCTAGGCGATCGCACTGCATGAGCGACTGCGCGGCCTTCTCGATCGCTTCTTCCTTCAGAGTCGACTCTCGCTGCAAGTTCATACAGAGTTCACTCACTCGTATCTGCAGTTGGGCTGCTGCTTGCTGGTACCGCTTGGCTTCCTCCTGAACTGCGAGGATCTGCGCACGCGCTCGTCGCACTTGCACGTCGCGCTTCACGAGCTTACTGCGCACGCGCTGCATCTTCTCGCACATGGCCTTGTAGCGCTCAGCGTCCACAAGTGCATCTTCATATCGTGTGGTCAACAGCTCCGAGCCAGTCGACGACAGCGGCGTCAGCGGGCGTTTGCTGGGGCTGTTGAACGCGCTTCCATTGACCTCATCAGCGCCAACAGGATATCCTTCGAGGGCGGAGCCCAATGCAAGTGCTTGTCTCAGCGTCTGGATCTCCTGCTGCTGCGTCTCGATGATGGCCATCCAGTCGGCAGCGCTGCATGTCTCCTGATGGTGCTCTTCGGCCGTCGTCGGCATTGCTGAGTTTGTAGAGCGAAGAGGCGCGCGTCCACTTGGCTCGAGGCAGCGTGTCGTTACGCTCGAGGCAGCTCCTTGCGGGAGTTGCAAGATATATTGAGGAGGCATACAGTCATTCACATACGTACTGCACGAGCAGAGCGCGTGGCAAGCAGATGTGATCCTGCGCCATCGCCTCATGCGCTGTTCTTGGATTTTGCGCATTCCGCATTCTCTACCCAAGCCGGTATCAGACCCCTGGATGTCTCCACATCCCAGTTTTTGCAGGAAGATTGTGTTCTTATTTGACGCCGTTTATATATTTATTTGGGCATTTATATGTAGTTTTATCTATTAAGAACGCTCATTTGCGTATTTATTTGAACTGGCGTTTCGAATGGCGTCCCCCTCTCCCCCACTTTGCCGCTCACAGTCGAAACAGCCCGAAACCAAGAACTCTTTATTCAAGGCAGGCAACAACATGGACGGACTCGGCGTGGTCTACGAGCAGGACGACGTGGTGGCGGTGGACGCCGGCGCCCAGCAACAGCAGCAGCAACAGCAGCAACAACAACAGCAGCAGACGCACGCGGACGACACGGAGGACGATGAGGAGATCCGCGCGCTCGCGGTCGAGCCGGAGGACGCGGAAGCGAGCAACGCTGGGGCCGCTGTGGGCGGCAATGGCGCGGCTCCTGCTGATGCGTCTGCTACTGCTGCTTCGGCAGCGGGCTCTGCGGCGCAGTATGACCCGTACCAGCAGCAGCAGCAGTACCAGCAGTACAACGCGGGCGGCTACGGCGACTACAGCCAGCAGCAGCAGCAGCAGCAGCAGTATGCTGGAAATGGAGGGTACGGTGGCCACGGCGGATACGGCGGTGGCGCCCCTAGCGGCGGGAGTGGCCACGGAAGTGAGCAGGACAAGGTGCCGCAGCAGGGCAAGCTGTTCATCGGCGGCATCTCGTGGGAGACGACGGAGGACGGTCTGCGCCAGCATTTCGGCAAGTACGGCGCGCTGACGGACGCGGCGCTGATGAAGGACAAATACACGGGCCAGCCGCGCGGCTTTGGTTTCGTCACGTTCGCCGACTCGACAGGTACACCTCGTTTACTCTTTTGCTTTGTCTTGACTATGTGTATCCTTTGCTGGTGAGAGGGGATGTGACTGAGCGCGCGACGAGAGTTGTTTGAGGAAGAAGACTGCGCCGCAAAGGAGTTTGAGATCCGTCTCCTCCTCGGCGGATGGCGGGCGTCCCCAAGGTGCCGCGCCTGTGTCAGCTAGTGCTCGCGTGTAGCTAATTGTAGTCGTCTATGTATGATCTGTGCTGTGCTATGCTGCTTCTCTTAGCGATCGATCGCGTGCTAGAGGAGACGCATACACTAGATGGCAGATCGGTTGAAGTAAAGAGAGCTATCCCAAGAGATAGGTCATCGATGCCGCCTAGGTTAGTAACCACTGTTACCACCACTATCATGCAGCCTGGAAGAGGAGAGGAGGATATCAGAAGGAAGGCTGCGAGAGGAACGAAGAAGACACAATCAAATGCACAGAAGCTTTTGCCCCCCACAAAGACTCTGCGTGCCCGCCCGAGCTCCCCGACCCGCCCCCTCGCTGCATGTCCCTGCCTGGTCTACTCAAGCATTGGAATCGCTAACGCTATGTGTGTCGTACTTGTGTTCTGTCTGTTGTTGACTCTGTAGCGACCACCGTGGTGGCGGCGGTGGCTATGGCGGACGCGGTGGCGGCGGCGGTTCCTACTCGGAGTCGAAGAAGATCTTTGTCGGAGGCCTCGCGCCGTCGGTCACGGAGCAGGATTTCCGCAGCTACTTTGAGGAGTTCGGCAAGACCACGGACGCTGTCGTGATGATCGACCGCGACACGCAGCGCTCGCGCGGCTTCGGCTTCGTCACGTTCGAGGACGAGGTGAGAAAAAGGAGCTCAGAAAATGGCTGGCTGGCATTTAGGTTGTCCGATAGGCTAACCAACCTCAACGTTGTGAACGACAACAGGGTGCGGTCGCCGAGGTGATCAGCAAGACCCACGAGCTCCACGGCAAGACGATCGAGATCAAGCGCGCCGAACCGAAGGAAGCGCGTGCCGGTGGCGGCTACGGCGGCGGTGGCTACGGTGGTGGCGGTCGTGGAGGCAGCTACGGTGGAGGTCGTGGCGGCTACAGCGGCGGTGGTGGTGGCGGCTGGCGTGGTGGCGGCGGTGGTGGCGGTGGTGGCTACGGAGGCGGTCGTGGAGGTTACGGCGGCGGCGGCTACGGTGGCGGCGGCTACGGTGGCGGAGGTGGCTACGGTGGTGGCGCTGCTGCCGCTCCCTACGGTGGCTATGGTGGCTATGGAGCTGCTGGCTACGGCGGCTACCCTCCAGCGGCGTACGGCGGCTACGGAGGTTACGGTGGCTACGGCGGCGGTCGCGGAGGCTACGGTGGCGGCTACGGCGGTGGCTACATGGGCGGCTACGGTGGTGCTGGCGGCTACGGCGCCGGTGCTCCAGGCGGTGAAGGCGGTCGCGACCCAGCTGGCGGTGCCGCTGGTGAGGAAGGCTACGGTGACGATGCCTCCGGAGCTGCTGGCGGTGCTCCAGGTGGTGCGGGAGGCTACGGCGCAGGCGGCTACGGCGGTGGCTACCGCCAGGGCGGCGGAGGTGGCGGTAGCGCTGGCGGCGGCCAGTCGGGCGGCCGATCGGACAGATATCGTCCGTACTAAAAGGGGGGAGGATAACGAGCGATGAAGAAACCAGAAAAAACATACCAGCATGACGCGCTTTCCAGACAAACAAAACATAAGCGAGAGACCCAGCAACGCAGTCACACGGGCTGTGGTTCTCCATCCCCAAGCGTCTGCTCTCTTCTCCACAGATCGACTATTCGCCCATTTGCCATTCGGACACGGTCGCGAGTTTGATCTGCTCAACTTTGCCTCCCAACCACCCATTTTCATTTTCGCGATTTTTTCTTCAAAATACACAAAACGAGAAAAAAAATCTTTTGAATGGTGTTCTCTATTTCAATGATGCGTTTCAATTGATTGAGTTGTCGTTGTCCGTTGCGAGCCACTCGAGCAGCTTCCGTTCATGGCCGCGAAGACTGCGGACCGCCAGCGTTTGCATCATTTCCTGGCTCTGAAGGCTTCGCGATGGCTCTTGGGAGCTCTGGAAGTGGTTTTTCAGGGCCTCGGCCAGGTCGGAGGCGTTCTTCACGGAGCGAATTGCAGAATGGGTCTCTGTTGGTGGAGACTGTGGAAATGAATCCGGTTGTTGGGCCTGCATGGAGCTGATCTGCTCCACGACGTCCTCAAAGTTCTGCATGTTTGGACCAACGAAAACCTGACAGCTATTACCACCACAAGCAACAATAAGAAAGGAGAGTTAGGCGCTGTTAAGGAACACTTGGTGGAAGCTTCAGCATCTTTTTTTCCGTACCCTGCTCGCAGTGGCTCGATGGGATTGTGTCCACCGCGGTTCGCAAAAGTCCCTGGTGATGCCACAGCGATAGAGTAGACGTAAGATATTTAATAGGGGTTCGAGACATCGCGTCGAATTTGAAAGTGCATTGTGTACCTCCAACAAACACCGTCGGCACTGCGTTGAAGAAGAGCTCCGTCTCGCCCTGGATGTTGTAAAACAAAACAACAGCAACAACAATTCAGTCGTCACGACAACAGTCAGCTTTCAGGGGGAACAAGAACTCTGTGAAGTAGACAACTAAAGTTCACCATGGTGTCAACAATAAAGATGGAGGTCGTCGGACGCGGAACGGAGTCTCTCGAGCGAAACGCGACCTCCAGTCCAGGAAACTAGTTCATCAACAGCCCACCAAAGATGCATGTCAGTCATACTGTAGCTCATCAATATCTCCAAGCACTAGCCTTAGACACCTACCCGTTGCCGGATCTCCTCTGCAATGGCTGGCGCGCGATCCGGGTGCCTCGGGATAATGACCGTGACCACGCGTGTGTTATGTGACAGGAGGCTGTTTGAGAGCTGCAAGTGCGTCTTTGCGATCTGGGGCTCTTCGCCCTCGTGGGTGCTCACTGCGACCCAGGAACACCGACCGGCTATCGCGTTTTGGAGCTGCATGACTTGGGTTTCGTCACAGCCGACGTGCTGCTTCGTGGCTATCATACACAAAGGCACGAGGGAGGATGAGAATAGTGAGCAGAAATTCTATCAAGCTGACTATAACGCTCGAAATGGTCGGGTCGTACCAAATTTCAGGTTTGTCAGCACGTCGGTCGTCGCGGCCCCAAGCGCCTTGAAGCGCTGCTCGTTCTGTGTTAACGACCAAAACGTACTCAGTACACGTAATGCACCAACATGGGCGAGGTGTTCATGCAATATGGAGTTACGGTACCTGTCCGTTCTGGCACAGCACCATGGAGAAGGGCCGCATGAAGCTGTTGGCGAACTGGCGCAGCACGGGCAGCTGCCACCGCTGGAACGAGCACTCGGAGATGCGTCCATTCACCACGCCAATCCGGATCTGCTCCATCGAATCACAGTGCAGTAAATTTGAGCTTGATGCTCTTGGCAACCTGGATGTTTTGGCAAGATGCACTGCATACCTGACGCTTTGCGGCTTCGAGGATCATGTTTGGCCACAGCTCGGACTCAATCCAGAGCCCTGCGCTGTTAGACAGACACAGCAGCACGAACGAGTTAAATGACCCACGGCAAATACACACAGGCTCACTTAATCACAGTGCTATGCAAGTATCAATCTCCAAAACGCACTCTGGCTGCCACGTTTCCAAGAAGCGACGCACCCACTCGGGATGGTCCAGCGGCGCGAAAATGCACAGCGCGTTGCTGTTGCTCGCCACCTGCGTAGCATGAGTTTCCGTACATGAACCTATCAGCTAGACATCCTCCATATGTGCACCTCGGCATGCAGAAATGCGTCACGTACTGCGGACAGGCGCTCGCTCAGGAGCTTCCGCGCCGCTGGCGTCGTGGTCGAGAGCAGCACGCGCGCCTTCGACTTCTTGCTGTCTGCGTAGCCGCTCGCCGAACGGAGAAACGCGTCCGAGAGCACGAGCTCAATGAGCGGCAGTGCGGAGAGTGTCTCGCCCACGGACGCACCGTGGATCCAGAGCGTGAAGTACTCGTCGTCAGCGCGCAGCTGCCATTCCGCTGTTGATGAGTATGGAGCGTCAGTGTGGAAATCGTCCAATGATGCGCACTGGTGTCGGGACTGCAGGACGTACCGGGTGGCTTACTGCGTCCAAAGCGCTCGGCTGTGAGTGCAGGCAGAACGCCTCTCTGACGGTCCTTGCGCTTGATGTACCACATCACGAGCGGCTCAACGGCACGCCACGCACCGCTGTACGCGCGCTGCACCACGAGCTCCATGCTTGTCACTTTTCGCGTTTTGAAGTGGCTCGCACTGTGGTGTGCAATAGCGTGGTCCACATAAACCTTTAAAGCTGTCAACGAGCTGTGCAAATTGGACAAGTGGACATCCGTCCACTGCTGTCCACTATCAGAGCGGACGCTCGGATGTCAAGCCTTTTTAATAACGGGAAGGCTGGACAATTTTGTCGGCGGAAGAGTCAAACACAGACTGGATGATAGCTTTTGTCGAATATGAATGAAGAAATGCTTTCTCAAAAAAACCTTGCTCTTTCCGGTCGCTTCAGATGCACAATTTGAGCGTCTTTAGGTTAGCTGCGAAAACAACCAATCTAGTATCGACATTTACGCCGAATACACACGATTTGGGAGGAAGGCGAAGATCTCCAGCTTCGTGGATCTTTTTGTATCGGAAACGCCCCCAAGACGCGAAGCGCTCACTCACTCCAGCAGCTCGCCTCACGTGAGAGAGAGAAGCCAAGCAGCAGCAGCAAGCAAGCAGCAACGATGGTGTCGGCGGATCAGATGTTCCAGATCAACCACCAGGCGGTGGTGCGCGACTACTACGTCGAGCCGCGCATCGGTACGCCCATTTGCACGCGTGCTTTATCTTTGATGTTGAACAAGAAGAACGAGAAGAGAAGCTGGTGATCGCAAGCCCCTTGCTGTCAATGCGCTTCGTGTGGGCTGCAGGGGATAGGCACAGGGGGCGATTTGCTGCTCATGCTATCGCCATTGCTCATCATCTCTGTCGCTGCCGCCTTTGCGTGGTGTTGCTGGCGAGGAGCGTGACGCAAGAGAAGAAGGACAGCGTGTGATGATGTCAAGGCAGGATACTGATCATTTCTGTGTTGTATGCGCTCTTTCTCTGTGTCGCTTGCTGTGTATGGATACACAAACAGACTACCGCACGATCACGGGTGTGAACGGCCCGCTGGTCATCCTCGAGAACGTCAAGGTGCGTTTACCTTTCAGCGTGCGCGTAGTTGAAGCTGAGCTCGCTCACTTCAACCACAGCTATGGAGCTCGTCGATCATTTCCCTCTCGAAATGTACGTCTAACCTCGTACGACTTCAATTCTCCCTGTCATATCTACATCACCACAGCTCCCGAAGTTCGCCGAGATCGTGAACCTGACGCTCGCGAACGGCGAGAAGCGCCAGGGCAAAGTGCTCGAAGTGCAGGGCAGCAAGGCCGTCGTGCAGGTGTTTGAAGGCACGGACGGCATTGACAACCGTCACACGCACTGCGAGTTCACGGGCGACGTGCTCAAGATGGCGATCTCGGAGGAGATGCTCGGCCGCACGTTCAACGGCTCAGGCAAGGCCATCGACGGTGCGCCGGCGGTCGTAGCCGAGGACTACCTCGACATCGAGGGCCAGCCGATCAACCCGTCGTGCCGCGACTACCCGAAGGAGATGATCCAGACGGGCATTTCGGCCATCGATGTCATGAACTCCATTGCGCGTGGCCAGAAGATCCCGCTGTTCTCGGCGGCCGGTTTGCCCCACAACGAAGTATATCTTGCTGACTGGCTACCATTGATTCGTAGCTGCTCAGTCGTCCAAGAGCTCACCTCATTGCTCTTTTTGTATTTTTACAGATCGCCGCGCAGATCGTGCGCCAAGCCGGTCTCGTAAAGCGCAAGGACGTGATGGACTCGCACGAGGACAACTTCGCGATCGTGTTCGGCGCCATGGGCGTCAACATGGAGACCGCGCGTTTCTTCCGCAACGACTTTGAAGAGAGCGGCTCGATGCAGAAGACCGCGTTGTTCATGAACCTCGCGAACGACCCGACGATCGAGCGTATCATCACGCCGCGTCTCGCGCTCACGACCGCCGAGTACCTCGCCTACGAGCGCGACATGCACGTGCTGGTCATCCTCACGGACATGAGCTCGTACGCCGACGCGCTGCGTGAAGTCTCGGCGGCCCGTGAAGAAGTACCCGGCCGCCGTGGATACCCGGGTTACATGTACACGGATCTGTCGACGATCTACGAGCGCGCTGGGCGTGTGACCGGCCGCAACGGCTCGATCACGCAGCTGCCGATCCTCACGATGCCGAACGACGACATTACGCACCCGATCCCAGATCTCACGGGCTACATCACAGAGGGCCAGGTATGTACAGTATCTGTGTCTTGGGTAGCCCTTCGCGGAGCTCTTGGGTGTTTAATGACTGTGTGTTTTCTATGCTTTGTAGATTTACGTCGATCGCCAGCTGCACAACCGTCAGATTTTCCCTCCAATCAACGTGCTGCCATCGCTCTCGCGTCTCATGAAGAGCGCCATCGGCGAGGGCATGACCCGCGACGACCACAGTGCCGTATCCAACCAGCTGGTGAGCCTTGTGTGTCAGTCAATCATAGCCTCCCACAGACACCACCAATTTCTAACATTGTCGCCTGAAAAATCATATGTGTCTAAAGTACGCAAGTTACGCGACCGGCAAGGACGTGCAGGCGATGAAGGCGGTCGTGGGCGAGGAGGCGCTGTCGCTCGAGGACCACCTGTACCTCAAGTTCACGGACAAGTTCGAGGGCAAGTTCATCGCGCAGGGTCCCTACCAGTCGCGGGACATTTTCGAGTCGCTCGACCTCGCCTGGTCGCTCTTCCGCTCGTTCCCCAAGGAGCTGCTCAAGAAGATCCCGAAGAAGCAGCTCGACATCTACTACGCGCGTCGGACCCAGGCGCGTCAGGACGGCGAGGACGTCTAAGCGAACTGCACGAGTCCGGCGGGCTGCGGTTAACCGACTAGTGTGTTGAGAGAAGGTGATACCGGTATGAGCAAGAGCACGTGAGACTGACAACCTGTGTGATGCTGTGGCTCGAGACCCCAGTGTGTGCGCGTTTCATGGTGGTAATGGCGAATATGAAAACAAGCAAGCAAACATGCGCATTGTCCTTTGTTCATAAAGAGAAAAATCAAGTTTCAAGGGTTGCATCGTTCGCTTTCTGCTCTGCATCGCTTTCTACAGTGTAAGCAAGAATGTTGTTGTTGAATTTGGTTCATCTCCTGTATTAAGTCTTCAGCTGGACGTGGCTTTCTCTAGCTGGTTGCCATTTGCTCGTCGAAGTCGTACATAATTTAGAAATTGGTGATGCAAGCATCCAAAACTGTTTGCCTTCCACACACACACACATACGCTCGCTCACTCTGTCGAAGCAGCAGTCGTAGAACTGTTCTTCTTGGCCTTGCTGGCCCGCTTCGTGTGCTTCCGTGGCCCACTGGGGTTGTCCGAGGGCACCCACTCGGGCGCCGTGTGCTGGAGCGTGACGCGGCACCGGTGCAGACTCCAGTGGCTGTTCCTGCAGTCCGCGCACATGCGGCTGAACTTCGGTCTTGCTGTGGCTTTGTATCGCCAAGAGTGGCAATCAAAAGTCTAATGAGTCAACAACTCATGGGTCAGAAGGTAATATGCAAGCGTCATGAAGCGTACCTGATGACGGCGGGGGCGTTGGCATCACTGTCGGCTGGACCCTCCAGGGCATCCGCATAGTTGGGTTCATCATCAACAGCGGCGGCTGCTGCTGCTGCTGTGAAGGTGGAAATGGCATCGGAGGCGCACCGAACATGGGCGGGAAGAACATGTTGAGACTCGGGTTCTGGCTTTGCATCTGTGCGAGCGCGTCTGGGGCCAGCAGCGCGAGCAGTCCGAAGCCGTTGAGCTGGGAGAACGACGTCGCCATATTGAACGCCGGTGGGGCCGGCGGTGGGGCCGCGGCAATTGGGATCTTGTTGGACGGTGGAATGCGGATTGGGACCGCCGCAACTGGGCGCGAAGGCTCCGAGTCGGAAGGCTCAGGCGTCCCAGAGGCCGACTCCGAGCTGTCCTGGTAGAACGGATGCGACAAATCGGTGCGTTCTAGATCGATGTTGGTTTCGTCTCGTGCAGCCATGGCGTCTTCTCGTGCAGCTACGGCGATGGCCGCGATTTTCTCGGCCGTCTCGTTCATGATCGCGCTCACGCTCTCCTCTTCGCGCACCTGGTGGCGAGACTTCCTCCAAAGCTTCTTCGAGCGCTTGATCACGCGCAGCTGCTCATCAGCTTCCAGGGTCTTAAGGAGCGCGCTTGGCTTCCTGTCAGCTTCATCGTCAAAAGCGGGCGATATGCTAGCAGCAGTTGTATGGATACTGCTGCCTATCAGCTCGCTCTCAAGCCCACTTGGCGTAGCTGTCGCATCGGCTCCTGTGGACTCCATGCCTTCTGCCTGCGACGCCTCACTCGCACTGGGTTTGCTTGTGATCGTGGCGGTGCTCGCAGAGCTGGTACCGTACACACCGAACGTCGAGTCGATGTAATTCGCCATTTCCATCAGGTTTCGGTGCAGGATCCGCTGATAGCTATCAACGTGTATGCACATCCACATATACACAAGGAGGCAAGGACTCATTGGTCAGACTCTCAGCACAGACGCGTCTTCCTTCATTCGCATCACAACGCAATGGAACAGCCAACACTCACGCCAGCGTGCCTTCGATGTCGTTGTCTGTGTGGCACTCTGCTGCCGCCAAAATCATGTCTTCATTCACGCTTAACATCTGCACATAACACCATTGCATACCCGACCACAGAGCAATCTCCAGCGTCAGTCAAACTGTATCGCGCATGCAGTACAAAGCACACCGAGGCGAAGCAGACGACGGTTGTCTGTTGTGCACTCACGTCTGCGAACACGTCTGCGATCGACGACGGGTCGTTCTCTTCGTCCTCAGACTCCTCCTCGCTGTGCGCTGGGGCTCGTGGGTCCCAGAACGCGCGGGTCGACTGGCCCTTGGCATCTGCAGCCATCGGCGCGCGCGTCCCGGCGCTCGTCGTGCTCATTGCTTGATCCTTGATCCGATTGCGCGGGCGAAAGCGACAGATTGTTCCCGCGCTTTTTCAGTACACTTTATCCGCCAATCAAGAGTCGTTGGTACACAATAATCTCCTCGATTGGCTTAAGAATGTTTGGCCGCGTGCAATTGGATGAAAATAAGGATTCGTGTACCCATCTGGTTATCAGAGGTGTCACTTTTCACTTTCTCAAATTTAGTCAGATACATCGTCCATTTTGATCAATTTATGTGATACACGGTGTCTATGTGAAGCTAAAAGAGGTACAATAGTCTATATAGTGCTTTTGAGCAATCGATGCTATCGGTATTGGAATACAATGTATCAATAAACGGTGTCGAAATCCATAAAATTACGCATTGTAGCCGTCTGCAAGGTTGAACTTCGGGCACTTTTCGGGCAATCACCTGACACGCACGCCCATTACGAAAAAGCCTCACGCGAAAGGGGGCGAGCAAGTCGAGGAGGATACGCAAGCATCCGCACAAAGCAACGTGGCCGACGGAAGGGATCTTCTATCTTCAAGCGGCAGACAGCGTGTTCGAATTGCGGCGGTACAAGCGACGGCGGCGCCGCTGTTTGCGTCACTTTCGAATTGAGCTCCTCGCACCGACAGCAGCAGACTCAACAGGCATGTGGAAGCGCGCCGCTCTTCAAGCGCGCACTCGTGCCGTGGTGGCGCCACGCAATGCGAGCGCCCATGGCGGCGG
>JAASFQ010000721.1:0-15572 GCA_023333845.1 Globisporangium polare | reverse complement strand
TCATGTAGAGCGCCGCGAGCGCGCGGCACGCGTACGGACACGAGAGCGTCACGTACAGGTGGTAGCGGCCGGCCTCGGCGGGGAACTCGGCGTCCGGCGCCGTGGAGACGTAGTTCACGTAGGCGGCCATTGGAGATGCTGTTGCTGTTGGTGGTTGCGAGCGTGGAGGGGGGAAGCTCGTGTGCTCTTGAAGGCAGGTTTGAGAATGGCAAGCAGCTTGGGCATGGCTCCTGCCAAGCTCAGGTCGTGAGGGCGAGTGACTGAGCCCGCCGCTTCGCTCTCCTTGGCTCGGACCTGCTGGGTCTTGACTTGCCAAAATGAAAGGCTTGGGTTGTGGAGTCATCATCATTCGGGATGGCCATGATGATGGCCACCCTTCCCAATAGCCTATTCGTAGCTCGTCGACCGTATCACTCGACCAAAATAAACGGACACTTTTGGGAAAGCAGACCCGCCATACCGAATATTCACACTCTCACGGATTGCGTCATCACATCTTTTTAAACCTTTTTCGCCCTCAATCCTGTTTGGCTCATCAAAGAGATCGTGGCTGCTCGCTCGCCCTTCTCTCGCTCAGCCTTCTCTCGCTTGATCTTCGCAAGCCACACGGCTGTTCAGGTCGATCGGAGCTGCTGATCTCATCTGTGCGAGTGCGAGGCATGACACGAAAGGATCGCATTTGCGATGCGCGCACGGCCTCAAGATCGTCGTTGCTCATTGGGGCTTATCAACTATACCGACTACGAAGCATGAGTGGAGCACGTCCAGCTAACAGCTACCGAAGAGTGGCTACGACACACTGTTGTGTGGTGTCCATTAGTTGCGCACACTTGACTTGACTTGACGGACGCTTAGAGGGCGCTGCGCTCGTGGGCAGCGTCGTAGTCGATGAACGGGCCGACGGGGAGCGGGCCGTTCGGGTTGTGGTTCACGCCGCCGATCTTGAGGTGCTCCCAGTTCACCGTCGCCTTGAGCGCCGGGTTCTGGTACAGGTCGCGCACGTACTGTCAAACAAATAGGCATGTGTTGGTTAGCGAACAATCTTTGCCTTGCACAGCTCAAGAGACTCAGCCGGACAATGGTTGTACGGACGTGGACGAGGTTCGGGAACTGCGTCAGGTTCTGCGTGCTGCTCTCGCGCTGCGCGAGGTCGAAGCGGATGAGCGTGTGGAAGAGACGCACGTCGGCCTCCGTGATGCTGTTCCCCACGAGGTAGCGGCTCTTGGCGAGCAGCTCCTCGACGCGCGCGATGGACTCGAACACGTTGGCGAGCTCGGCCTCGTACTCCTCGTCGGTGCGCTTGGTGCGCGCGCGGTAGACGCCCACGCCGATCTCGGCCACGAGGCCGTTGTTGATCGCCTCGATCTCTTCCTTGAGCGCCTCTGGCAGCAGGTCGACGTTCGACGGCACGAGCTCACGGAAACCCGTGTTGAGCGTGCGCAGGATGTCCGCGGACTCGTTCGAGACGATCGTGTTCTTCTTCGTGTCCCAGAGCAGTGGGACCGTGTAGCGGCGCGGCTCCTTGTCCACTATCTCGTAGAGGTCGCGCACGAAGCGCACGTTGTTGATCGAGTCTACAGTCGCGCCTTCGGTCGAGTACTCCTTGCCGTTCACGCCGGTGATCGTCTTCTCCGTGGCCGGGTCCACGAACGTCCAGCCGAGGTGGCCGTCCTCCGGGTCGCTCGGCTTGGTCTTCTGGAAGATCGGGTGCGCCACGGAGAGCGAGATGACGTCCTCGAGGCCCTTGAGGTTGCGCGCCGAGAGCGCGCGGCACGCGAACGGGCACGAGTACGTCACGTACAGGTGGTAGCGGCCTTTCTCGGCGGGGAACTCGGCGTCGGCCTCCGGGTGGATGTAGCTGCGGTACGGAGCGGGACCAGAGGCAGGGGCGGCCATGGTGCTTGAGCTCACTGATGAAGGAGGTGGTCGCTTGGTGTGTGAAGAGCAAATGCGCGAATGCTTTGGTCGACGGATGATCACGTCGGTCGCAGGTGCGGAAGCTTTTGCGTCCTCTTTGGTGGAAGCACGTGGATGAAGGTCTCCCATGGCGTTCTCTCTCTAATTGCATATTGGATTCGTCAACAGCACCTCATTTGGCCCATCTCGAGCTGTTAAATTGCTTGTAATGGCATATTTGGATAAATCGAATGATCGAAGAGCCCAGCTTGAAGCTGATTGCAAATTGAAGCCACCAATCAATGGGAGCTGCTCGCGCGTGTCAGCCCCGTCCGTCGTGAAGGCAGCCGGCCGAGTGCGAAGGTGATGAGTGGACACTCCAGCCCCCAAGCTCCCACGTGGCCCCGCTGGCGCTGATGAGGGCTCGCGAATGGCGGTCTGGCTGTCACTCACCTTCCACACGCGTCCCAATTCGACCTGTGGCCATAATCGTCGACATGATGGGCCATGGGAGAATGGGTTGGAGCTCGTGGCCACCACCACTGACGATTCCATGTGATCATGGCCATGCAAAGGAGACAAAACGGACTGCATCTGGTCAATAATGCCCACTCGTGGGGCTAAATAAGATTAAGGGCATGATAGATAATGGTGCGCGCTACTTAGAAGGTGGTCGTGGGCGGCGCGCTCTTGAGCTTGCGGCTCAGCGCGTTGCTCATGCAGCTGAGCACGTTGAGCGACCGGCGCGGCAGCGTGCGGATGCGCTTGCGCAGGAACGTGGGCGTGGGCACCGAGTTGTAGTGCAGCCCCGCGCGCTCGCGCTTGGCCTTGGCGTCCGTGGCCGTGGCTTTCGCGTCCGCAGCCTTCTCGTCCTCGTCGTCCTGCAGGAACGAGAGCGCCGAGGCCGGCGGCGACGACAGCGACGAGGTCGTCCAGCCAGTGGGAAAGCTCGACGGCAGGCTGCTGCTGTGGAAACTCTTGGCCTTGGGCGTGCCCGGGTACGCTTCCTTCGGCGTCCCGTCGTGGCTGCCCAGCACGGCAAAGTTCTCCTCCATGCTCCCTCCGAGCACCGCCGTGTCGGCGAGCGAGTAGCGCGGGCTCTCGTCCGGCTCCGACACGAGCGTGAGCTGCATCGACATGTCGCGCGGCGTCGACTCGTACTGATCCGAACACTTCTTGGTCAGCACGCGGTCGTCAAAGTCCGAGTTGAACCGCCGGTGGCGTGACGCCGACGAGAACGGCGAGATACTTCTAGAGCTTGAGCTACTGTTTGCGGTCGTGGTCGCTGATGGCGATGAGGCGACGGAAGACGACATGGTCGATAACGTCTTCTCGAAGCGGCTCTTGGACTGCCACCACGCGAAGACCTGCTCGTCCGAGCGCACCTGGTGCAGCGCGCACATGGCGCAGCACTCGCGCTCGTCGCTGTGGTGCGCGTCGCTCATGGTCGGGAGCCGGTCGATGGTGCTCGCACCACCGTCGTCCATCTCGCCTTCTTCGTCTGACGTCGACGACATGGAAGAGACCGAGGACGACGGCGCCATGACGGCCGCCGCCGACATGCACGTCTCCGAGAACGTGCGCGCGAGGATGCCGCCGTTTCGCGCGACGGGCGAGAAGTGCTCCCAGGGCGCCGACTGTCCTACGTCGCCGCCGTAGACGAAGCCGACAAACTCCTTCGCGACCTGGCCCGTGAGGATGCCGCAGCCGTGGTTCGACGGGTTCAGCAGCACAGCCTGGAGTGTGTTGAAGAACGAGTTGAGCGCCTTGCGGCGCAGCTCGACCACGCGCGGCGACGCGTAGTTGAAGAACTTTGGCTTGGGGAACGCGCCGCGCGCGAACACGCAGAGCCATGGGCACTCGGCGAAGCAGAAGTGGCCGCGCTTCATCGTGGCCACGAGCCGCGTCTGGAAGTCCTTGTACTCCTCAAAGTCGCGGCAGTGGCGCCACGTCGCCTTGGTCTTGCGGTTGTAGACCGTCATGGCGTACTGCGGACCGCCCTTGAGCGCCTTGGACACGCTCATGTGCATCGAGAGCTGCTCCAGGTACGCGACACTCGGCGACAGCGGCGCGGGTGCCTTGGAACTGGCGCCGTGGGGGTTCGAAGCCGAGCACGCGGTCACCGAGTAGAAGGACGAGCACTTTGGATGGCGCCGCAGCGTCTTGAGCTCGACGTGCTGCTGCTGGAGAGGCATGCTGTTCTGAATAAGCTGACCTGTGTGGGACGATCGATCGAATGCTCGACTGCGACGCAATTCCAGGATGAAGCGACACGTTTCCTCGTGGGCGGCTGGTTGGCAAGTGAGCTCTTCGTGAGACCTTGGAGTGCGCTCCTTGTCGCCACCTGCTGGTTCACGAACCACCACCACCACCTGCTGTCTCTGGCAGCCTCTGCTTTTAAAAATGAAGGCTGGCTGGTGCCGAGACGTTCGCTGGGCCATCTGGCTGTGTGCGTGTGTGTGTATTTGTTTAAGGACGGAAGATGATGGGAGGAGAACAGGCGAGGCGAATGGCTTTGTCCGAGTGAGTCACGTATTGCACGTAAGCATTCGAGTCAAAAAGTGCAAGTTGGTGGGAGTGATGGTGGTGTGAGGATATCACTGGACGCAGGGGCGATTTAAATAGCCCGCGCATCTTGCGAGCCATATATAGAAGGATCCACAATAGCGAGTTTATCAAGTTAGACAGAGGTGATCCTGCAAAGGACAAAAAACGTCGAAGCAAAAATCCACAGAACTGCTTTGTCGTCGGATCGATGGACAGCAACGGTGGAATAATCTGCGAAAAACGTTGGACAGGAAGCTTCGATCGCCATTGTATCGACGGGTTGTGGCTCGCGATTCGTTCTTTTCCTTTGGAGACCCAGTCCGCCCTCTCCTCGCAATCAAAACCCCATCAACCAGCACTCGAAAGAAAGCGAGAGAAAGGCAACCAAACGCAGGGCATCACGCGCTCGTCGGGCTGCTGCAGGGATGGCACGCGTCCTGGACCATTCAAGCGAAGCTGCATGCGAGAGAACTTCGGTTTGCGGGGCCGGTGTTGATTATTAGAGCCCGTAGGCGTCATCAGCGCGGCATGTCGCGCGAGACCAAGGCCCAGCCAGCTCTCACTGTTTACTGTGCGCAGGAACTCGTACGTGTGCTGGCTGCAAGTGACTGGTTGATTGCTCGCCTTTCAATCGTCCACCTTTCAACCTCGCTTTCTGTCTGTCTCCAGTTCGTGGGCTTTTGCTCCTGAACGCGTCTCTTGACTGACATGAGCATCTGTGAGACAGCGCCGCCACCTGGTCGCTGGTCTCCTCTCCTTGTCCTCCTGCTTCTTCCTGCAATGTGTTTCGACATTTTCTCCAGGCAAACCAGCGCGTCGATATTACAAACTGAAGCAAAAGAGTTTGGACCACCACCTGGTCGTGAAACAAACACGCCAAGAGTGAGCCGTTTCGAGCGCTAGAATTTTCCACTGGGCGAGTGAACAAGCTCATGGCGTGAAATGCAAGGCCGCACCGCAGATGGCGCTTCAACAGCCGAGCAATCCGCGGTGACACGCCGGCTGGAGAAACAGCTCAGCGAAGGAGCAAGACCACAGTAATCGTGCTTGCGCTTGGCGCAGCAAGTCCAGTCGAGGGGTTTATGGGCGTTTGTGCCGGCAGCCTCGTCACCTTGAAGATTTACGCGCACGGTAAGCAATCGCGTTGAAAGGGGCTCGGCTGCTCAACCGCAACCTGGAGATGGAGGCACCGCGCCGATTGAGAGAACAATCCAATTTCGTCCCTTTCCATCGACGCCCCTGGTTCGCTCATCATGAGGTCGGAGAAATTCTTGCAGAGAACTGAGCTCTTGGCGAAAGGATCGCTGTCTGAACTGCTGACGTTTGCTGACGCCAATCAGTCCGTGACAGTTTCAGGAGTTCAGCACAGCTGTGGAAAAAGAGCTCAGCACAAAAGGTGTCAATAATGGGTCTGTCAAATAGCAAGGCTTGCCGAAATAGAGGTTTCCCTTTCAGCATCGGATCTTCAAGAGCTCTGCAGATCGTGCTGGACGCTGGTGGCTCGTGAATGGAGACCGAAGACATCACTGTGCTTGCTTAAGAGCAAGGTGGTGTTACTGGTTCTCTAGCTACGTGTTTGAGTCGCTAGTTTAGTTGTTGAACAGGGAGATACTCAAACCGGATGTTGCCGAGTCAGTCACAAATGTGCCTGGGCTCAACTTGATGCGGTGCACATCTTTGAAGCGCTTACGAGCCCCTGAGCAAATCTGGCGAAGACAGCTTCAACCTCGCCGCATGCGTGGTGGGCACGTCATTCGCTCTCTTGGTCCATCCAGGATGGGGATATTCGTTCTCTTCGATCCAAAAGGTGCTCCGAGCCGCACTTCTACATATCCTGCTAAATAGCATACCGGAATGTGGTAGAGAAATACTGTGTGAAACCGGCTGATGAAAAGCCGACACTCCGAGCAAGAGCGCTTGGGTGTGGCGTCTGCTTCTCCGTGTTGACGCTCGTCCACGTCCGTGGCGATGATGTAGACACACAGGCGCTGAGGTTTGCTGGTGAGGAGAGCGCGATGCTCTCGGCGATTGTCGCGAAGGCGCACCACGACGGCAGGGAAGGGATGTTCGGCGAGATCAGCACGCTTCGAAGCTGCGACTTCAGACGCGCGCATGGCGTCATGACGGCGGTAGCGACTGCTCTCGGTCCCCTCCTCAATGAAGCAGTCGATGGGGGTGCGCAGACGCCAGCCGCATGCCGTACAGGACGCGAGCAAGCACCAGTCTGAAGACCGCCGAACGAGCAGATCCAGTCAGTTAGTCAGCCAGTCCCACGGTGAGAGGGCCACGTCCATCGAGCTTGTCTCAAGGCGGCCAGCTTGCATGAAGCCATCCCCGTCGACCCTGTCCTCGGAGTCGAGTTGGCATTCTGCTGTTCCGCGGTACCTGAGTGACCTTGAGCAGCACGCGGTTTTGTTTGGAAGGCAATGAGAGGCAGACGTGGTGCTGGTTGAGAACGTGCGCCGTGGGGTTCTGGATATCTCTGAGCAAACGAGCGAGTGTGCAGTTGGTGACGACGGCGGCTCTCGATTTGCTGTTGTGGTCGTCGAGTGGCTTTGTCAAGATCCCAGAGAGCGTCCTCGGTCCTCTTCATCAGTGGTCAACTGGCTCATATCAAGCTCGCGTCCTGGATCCAGTGGTCGCGAACGAGAGCAAGCACGTGAACAGTGCCGCCTGCAGACGCCGGACGATCTTGACTCTCGCTCGCACCTCAGCAGAGTGGCAGTCGACGAACCCCCGGTGGAGTCTTTACGAGCCTAACGAACGAGACCGCGTAGGTCACCAAGAATTGCACCAGTGCGTCGTCGTCGCACCTTGTTCCCGCGCTGCATCCGAGTTCAAGCGTGCGGCGAGAGCCCAGAGAACATCAGCTGTGCTGTTCAAAGTAAGCTCGTGGATATTCAAGCCGTCGCGGTACTCGAGCAGCTAACGTCGAGCGATCACGCACCGCCGATGAACGAGTTCCCGAGGCTCGAGGGCAGAAGATCGCTGGCTCGGCTGATACGATTCTAACTGGCGAGATCCGATGGTTCTTCCAGAATGGACGAGACGGCGCTGGCTGATGGCCTCACCTGACAGGAGCGAGAGGTGATGTGCCTGACGTGGCGGATCTTTTCAAGATGCAGAACTCGCGCTGTGCTGGTGCACTGTTGCACGGGAGCTCACGAAGCGCTCGTCATCTTCCACCAATGCGCCACGATACAGCTACCGACCGAAACCAACAGGTGAAGTGCCACTCGCAACGTTCAACAAGCTCACCTCCATGGAAGAACGCCACTCGAGGCGACACTAGCGACCTGAAGCAGCGCGGCACGGCACAACGTCATCGCGACTCCCCAACTCGTCTCACAAGCATCCGACTCCCGTCGCGGCTCCCGATCGCTGCTAGTCCCAGCGACGTCGCTAACTCCTCTTCTCGCAATCTCTGCAATGCTTTGGAGAGCTCAGTGGTTTGCAACTTCGATTTATGCTAACTCCTGGGGGAAAGGAGGAAAAGAGCGAAAACAGCCAAGCGAGAAGCTCGTCGTCGACAGCAGCACAGAGAGAAGACAGAGTGAGCGAGTCGAGTGCTGCAGACGACGCTGCTGCGTGTGACGCTGAGGAAATTGTAGCGCGAGTCGCACACTGCAAGCGGGAGATCGTTGATCAAGTCGGCATTGTGACAGCGGTCGTGATACTTGGGCGAGCCTGTGCAGTCGGCTTTCGTGAGCTTCAGGTGTATCGTCCGGTGATAGATGACCGATTTACTGTGCGATGCCGTCCACAAGCACACCTGGCGACGTCGATCTCTTCGACCGCCTGGCCGCAGTCTCTCAGCTTCCGTCGCGTTATCCAGTTGGCCAACACGCGGACAACCAGTGTTTTTCTCGATCTACCCCAGGGGCTCTACAAGGAGGGATGGTCAGAATTCTGCGGTGCATCTTGGCGACTGAAGCTCGCGGAGTCAAACGCGCACCGTTGAACAAATGCGCGAGACGCGAGCCGGTTCGTTGTTGTTGTGGCGTCACTTTGTTCTCCTTCAAGCGCCCATGCGTCTCACAGTTTGTTTGTTTGTTTTGATGATGATGAAAGGTGAGGTGTATTTAGGTACGCGAACGACCTACAATAGCCTGTTTGTTTGTTTTGTAATGTTTTCTTCGCGATGGAAGGTAGCTCGGAGCTGTGCGCAAACGACCGTATCCGTCGCGCCCTGGCTCGTTTGATAACGAGTGCTTTCCCGAGTCCGCGCGGTGCGAGAGGCCACAGACTATCAGCTGTGAGCGAAAATCGAGCTGTTGGGATAACAAGACGCCCCGACCAGGTCATGCGCCGCCAAGTACGCGTTTCCAGGACGACAAACCACGACGAGAGTCCATGGGATGATGGTCTTTTCGACAACGCAGCGCGAGGAGATGAAGCAACACCGCACGGTCCGAGGGGCTCGCGTCCATTGGCAGGTGTGAGGCGCTTCTGCGACGCTCTGTGAACCACCAGCAGCGTTGTGCCGCTGCGCCTGCTCGTCTCTCGGGCCGCGTACGCCATTCCCAGCTCAAAAGAGCTGAGTATTCCCAGTGGCATCAGCTCCGCAATGCAACTCTTGGCCCATCCTGTTGGTCGCTGCCGTGTGCGCCGACGAGTGACAGTCAAGAAGCACCGCAGCTCGCTATTCCAATTGTGCAGCCGCAGCAGGTATCAACAACATTCGAGGAGCACGAGGGTCGCTGACGTGTGGGCTCGCACACCTCGCGCGTGTTGACTGCGAGCATGTGGTGTTCGTGAACCCCAAGAAGAAGGCGATTGTAATAAGGCCCGCGGTAACCAGGAGGCCAAGGTGAGCTCGCGGGACGAGCTGTAGGAGTAGGAGGTCAAGGCCGAGCTGCTGCAAGTTGAGACCGAGCGTGTCGATACGCACGAGTCTGTGAGACTAAAGCCCCCGAGGGACGAGAAGTCGGAGACCGAGGAGCAGTTCAAGGTCGCGCTTGCTGTACACGAGCCCGAGCGCTCGCTCAACCACCTTCGTGTCCATGCTTTTTCTTTGTTTCGCTCGTTCCGTCGCAAGCCATCCGAGGTGTCGTTACTAACATCACAATGTAGGTCCGCGACACCAAACATCGAAGGAGTCGCTACTAACAGTTCACGGGAGGTACACGCGATTCGATAATCGCAGGATTCCACCACCACTTGCCACCTGCATCCTCAAAAGCGAGCTTCATGCCACTCGAGCACTCAATTGCGAGCGAGCGAAGGTGGCGTGACGTGAAAGTGTTCACGAGCAGACGTGCAGGATTGGTCGCCTGCTCATTCTCATCTCGAATGGCCGAAAGGCTTGCAGCAACGACCGTGGATGAAATCATAAATAAGTACATTCAAACATTTGTCCAAGACGACCGACCTTCTCTTTCATACAAACTCCCACACTTTTCTACCGGTGGCTCGCCTGCTTGGCGCCGCACGTTGGACACTGCATGGCCTCGTTGAGCTTGAGCACGATGCACTCGTCGTGGAACTGGTGACCGCAGCTCAGGGTCGTCGTGTAGCTCACGCCGCCGCTGCTCGCCGACTGGAAGCTCGGCAGCGATGTGATGGTGCCCGTCGTTTGCTGAGTTTCAGTCTCGTCATCTTCTTCTGCCACAGTGTTGCTGTTGTTACTGTGGGGCTCGGCCTCGAGGCTGCAGTCGCAGAGCGTGCACACTGAGCTCTCAAAGTCCGTGGAGCTGCCGGTCTCGTCCTCGTCGGACGTGATCGACTCGCTCGAGAAGCGGCCCGTGGCGCCAACGTTAAAGCCGTCGAAGGAGAGCTGGCGCTTGAGCGGGTGGTCCTTGCCGGCGTCCTGGAGCACGAACTGGAGCAGCTCGTTCGCGACGGCGTCCACGACGACCGTGCAGCCGTGGTTCGCGCGGTTCAGCAGAAAGGTCTGCAGCGTGCCAAAGCAGCGCAGCAGCGCCTCGCGCCGGCGCTCCGTGAGCCGCGAGCACGTCGACGTCGAGCCGAAGAAGCTCTTCTTGGGGAAGTAGCTCTTGACGAACGTGTAGAGCCACGGGCACTCGGCGCTGCAGAAGTGGCCGTGGCTCATGAGCTTCAGCAGCCGCTTCTGGAGCGCGCGGTAGTCGTCGAACGGGCGGCTCAGCGTCCACTCGGGCGTGAGGCTACTGCTAGAAGAAGAAGAGTGCTGCTTGGTCATTGCGAGCGTGAAGTGGACGCCGTGGCGCTGGGACTTGGGCGCCTCGACACGCATGCCGAACGCGAGCTGCTCGAGCCACGCGACCGACGGCGGCGCCACCGCCAGCAGCGAGTTGCGCTTGCGGCTGTTGCTGCGCATAGAGGAGGACGACGACATGGCACTGGAGCGCGTGCGGCGGCGAGTCTGCGAATGCTGGAGGCTGAAGAACTCCGAGCAGCTCCTCAATCGGGTCCAAACAGAGAGGGCAAAGTCTGGACGCAATCAAGCTCCGAGTAATCGACGGTTTGTTTTTATTTGCGCCACTAAAAATACACGAAGGAGTGGTTTCCAGCCAATAGAATGGCGCGCTGAATTACTCCTCTTTCGATTCATGAATATAAACATAATACCCTGTATAATGAAGAGCAAAGTATGCTTCACCCTTTGGACACTTTGACTGCTCGTAAAAGCCTTCCATAACTGATAGAGCGTGCTGCTGCCACGATTTCGACGGATGGGAAGAAGATGTGTTGAGAGCGGGAAGAAGCGAGAGCGAGCGATGCGCTCTGCTTGGCCGATTCAAGGTGGCCGTGGGACAAGATCCTCGCCAGCAAGTGCCAAGGATGTAGCCATCCCCCACACACACACACAAGTGGACACGGCGGCGGCTTTGCTCCGATAGACACACGCACGGGGCGATTGGCCCCGCACACAATACCCAGCAGACTGCCGCCACACCAAGGTCTCAGCAGAAGGCCTGCGCGTGGCCGCACGTGGGGCACTGCATCTTCTCGTTGAGCCTTGGGACGATGCACTCGTCGTGGAACTGGTGGCCGCAGCTCAGCGCCATGAGCGACGACCCACTCAAGTCCACTTCACACAAAGCCTCCTCATCGTCCTCCGAGTGGTGGCTCCTCTCGGGGTTCTCGTCCACGGACACCGGGGACTTGAGAGCGCGGTGGTGGCTCGGGCTGCAGAGACTGCACTCACTCGAGCGCGACGACCGCGCGCTCCTCGTCGTGTTGTTATTGAGCTCGGAGCGGTCGGGTGTGGAGCGGATCGAGATGCTCAGCGGCGGCAGCGAGGCGAGGCCATTCTCGTCGCTACTGCTACTGCTTGAGGAGCTCTTGGTCGTCGACGAGAATTGGCTCCAGCGGACCTCACTGTCCTCCGGCAGGTCCTCGTTGATGAAGTTGATGAGCTCCATGGCAACTGCTTGCGTCACGACTGCGCAGCAGTGATTCTCGCGCTTGAGCACGTGTGCGAGCAACGTGTGGAAGCAGTTCGTGAGCGCCTCGAGGCGCTTGCGCACGACGTACTTGGTGTACGAGTAGAACCGGCACTCCTTGGGGAAGTGGCTCTTCACGAACGAGTAGAGCCACGGACACTCGGCGTTGCAGAAGTGGCCGAGCTGCATGACGCTCAGCAGTTTCTTCTGGAGCGCGCGGTAGTCCTCGTACGTGCGGCTCACACGCCACTGGAGCCCCCTCGGGTCTTTCTTGTGCACCAGCAGCACGTAGCGGATATCCTTGGGCTTCTTGGAGTCGGGCCGGTCAACCACCATGCTCAGGCTCAGCTGGTCCAGGTACTGGATCGTGGCTGGGAGCTGCGAGTAGTGAGATTGCGTCTTGCTGGTGCTGCTCGAGCTCGTGAAGCTCATGCGGTCGGCTCGGTTTGCTGGCGACCGGAGCTTGGCGCGCTGGGACGATGGCGAGGGGCTGCTTCGTGGGGCGGGCATGGCTGAGAGAGAGAGAGAGACTGAGTGGATGGCTTGCCTTCAGTGAGCTACTTGGATTGTGATCAAGACTCAGGCGCTTGGAGCGGTTTCGTTACGAAGAGGAGTCATCACAGTGGACACGCAGGCTGCTCTCATTGGGATTGAGGAGGAGCGAGGCCAGCAGTCAATCACAAATAACCAGTTCGAGATTCACCAGATTGAGATGCAACTTTCCAAGTCTGTATTCGAGGGTAAAATGCGCCCGTATTTGTATGGCTCGAGCGCAGGAAACAAATGTTAGAACCGCAGCTGGAGAAAGCCGCGCATTACGCTCCGACGAGCCTGCACGAAGCGGCAGGATCGGACGGGAGTAATCGCTGTGAGCCAGCCGATGATCTCTGCACAAGCTCGTATTATCGCCGCTCGCTGTCGCTGTGAAGAAATCGCATGCGATTATTCCCAAACATGGGATTGTGAACAGCGTAAACCTCGACAGGTGCTGCCTCGATACCGACCTCTTTGAATATGATCTTCGCAGGTGCTTGGTGAAATCGAGCTCGATTGACTTCGAAACCCCTTCTAGTTGATAAACGAGGCGAAACGGCGCCGTGATTCGGCCCTCAGTGCGCGCTCTTGGGTTTACGCGCGGCGTGATCGAAAATGCAGATTGTCGTCTGCGCCAGAAGCCAGAGCGCGCCATGTGCTGCTGTGCGGGTTAATGAAAGCGGAGAAAATCCAGCGCCATATCGATTCTCGATGGCTCCGCCGCTGGGTCGTAATGGTGGCTACACCTGAACAGCGAGTGCATCGACAAAGTGTCGATTCTGTCAGCGCGCGCTCCGGCGCCTTCCACGACAAGTGATCTCCCACGCAACTGCTCTCCTCTCCTCCACGTGGCTCCAGGTTTCACACATGAGATACACAACCAGGCTCGGGTTCAAAACTCCACACACACACAACAAATATCCACAGAGAATACCACAAAGACAAAACATGACAGATAAACCGGTGCTTTATAAACAACATAATTAAATAGGTTTGGGCCGGAAAGCAAAGCGCGCGCACTCTCTCTTCCCAGACCACGGAGGAGCTCTCCCTCAGCTCGCGAGGCTCTCCGAGTGGCCGCACGTGGGACAGCTCATGCTCTCGTTGAGCTTCAGCACGATGCACTCGTCGTGGAACTGGTGGCCGCAGCGCAGCTTCGTCTTGTAGCCGTCCACGGCGCAGTCGCACACGCCGCAGAGCACGTCCTCGAAGGAGCCGCTGGTGGTGGTCGCCGTCTCTTCGTCCGACGTGGAGGCCTGCGAGTCGAGCGACTCGCGCGAGCCGCCGCGGGAGCCGTTGCGCTGTTGCGCGAACGCCCACTGCTTGAGCGGGAGGGACTCGAGGCCGCCCGGGCCGCAAAGGAACTCGGAGAACTCTTGCACGACACCTGAGAGCAGCACGGGGCAGCAGTGGTTGTCGCGGTTCAGCAGCACGCTCTGGATCGTGGCCACGTACTGCTGCAGCGTCTCGCGCCGGAACGCGATCACACGCGCGCTCGAGGAGCGGAAGAGGCACGACTTGGGGAAGTAGCTCGTGACGAAGGTGAAGAGCCACGGACACTCGGCCTGACAGAAGTGGCCCGACTGGAGCGTCGCCAGCAGCCGCTGCTGGAACTGCCGGTACTCGTCGTACGAGCGGCTGAGCGACCATTTCGCGCGCGACGGCTTGTGGTGCACCGTGAGCACGTAGCGCACGTCGCGCTTGAGTCGCTGCGTGGCCGAGACCTCGAGCGTCGCGCTCTCGAGCCACGCCACGCTCACGGGCAGCTGCTGCGTCGAGCGCGAGAACGAGTTGCCGGTCATCGTTATTGCTGGTGGTGGGGTGGTGCTGGAGAGTGAAACGAGGCTGTCAGCCAGGCGTGTGGGCTGTCGCTCGCAACGGTCGTTTTGGATAGTGAGCCAGCCAGTCGCTTCGCTCGACTTGCTTGTCCGTCCAGCCAGTCGCTACAAGTCGCTGAATGGGCTTTGGGGGAGGGAGGAATTCCTTTGTGGCCCCTCGCTCTCTCGTGTTCACCCGACATAACGTGAATCATAAACCACTGGCGTCATCATCTCTGCAGCGCGTAATATGACGCGTTTGGGAGCGTATTCGCTAAGGGTATAGAGTATAACAGGCAGCTGTGTGCCCTGGAGGGGTCCGAAGCACAGCATGTTTGCGAAGGATTCAGTTTGAGAGGTGTTTGCGCCGGCTTTTTGGTCGACTGATAGGCGATTACGCGACCCCGAAGCGGTGGATCGCTTTTGGCGCGGAGAAACGAGGCAAAGCGACTCAATCACCTCAAATAAGGTGGATTGAGCCAATATGCTCAGACAGAAGAGACTCAAGTCCAGATACGTGAAAGCAAAACCCACCTGTACGTATCTATACTTGAGACAACACGAGTTGGTATTGGTCTTTCGGATCAGGAGCTCGCGGTCGTGAAAACGTGTGGGAGAGGCGGCCGGAGAGCCACTCGAGTCAGGTCGGGCGATCTCAGGTCACTCGATTGCGCGCACCACGTGGGCCCCGACATGCAGACTCGCGCGCTTCTCGCAGGAGAGCCGCTCGAGCAAGCACGAGAAATGCGCTATCCGTTCGGAAGGCCACCTTGGAGAACAAGTCAGGCCCCATATTCCTTTTCCTTTCTTCTCCCGTCGCGTTGAAGAAGGGGACGGCAGATTACGCCATGAGAGGACGGATCTCATTCTCCGTTTCGTCGGCCATCCTTCCCGCGAGACTCACATCCCACACTTCTCTGTTTGGAGTGACGGGCAAGACTCGGGAGACCCGAGCCGGGTCTGGGCTCTCCGCGTCCCGACGAAGATGGAGAGGATCGCGACGCTCTCGATTGCGAGGACGAGGGAGAAAGGCTGTGTGTGTGTGGAGAGAGGAGGTTGAGCTGGTCCGTTCGTCTGAAGAGCACATTTGAAGCTCGTTTCGCCCGATCTGAGCAATACATACGAATGAATTGGTCCTCATTCACTTGATTCGGGGAAAAAGTCCTGAAGAGGACTGATGCAGATTTTATAACCGATCTGAGGATCGATCCGAAATGACAGCGGCCAAATTTATTTACGAACTCGCACCCTCATTGAAGCAAAGCAGTGCAACACTGCGTATTTATGCAAGTGGTACAGGCGGAGTTGAAGGGCCATCACCAGATGCAGCACTTCTCTGCAGCGCTCGAGCGAGATTGCAGCGACCAGCTCTTCTTCCAAGCGTCCGTGCTCAGCGACTCTTGACAACTGA
>JAASFQ010000720.1:0-15581 GCA_023333845.1 Globisporangium polare | reverse complement strand
GAGAGGCAGTCGGCCCAAGATGGTCGGTGGTCCCCCATGCGGCTGCTGCCAGAGTACGGAGAGCTGGCGCCTGGGCGACGCTGCAGTGACGAGAACGGTGGGTAGGACTCCACGCTCATGGCTGCCTGCTTCTTCTTGCTTATGTGTGCCTGTTGTCCTCGGCGCAGATTCGGAAATGAGACTCTGGATGCACTGTGTTGAGCCAGCTGGAGCAAGTGAACCCTGGGGTGTTGGCAGACATTGCATTACAACCCGCCTACAAAGCTGCTGCAGGTATTCTCAGCAGCCTGGGGTCGGAAGTCTCAGCGCAGCAATGCACAGCCACGTTCGAACTGCGCTTGCGAGTCTTCGAGCGACAGGCGCTTCGTCTCGGGGCAACAGACAATCACAAAAGCGAACGCAAACACACCGCACGCGATCGTCACGTACGGCAAGACGACTGCCTCGAGGTAGAACTCCTTGATGCCCGCGAGCAGCGCTGTGCTCCTCACTGCCGCCAGTGCCACGCCCTTCGCTCGGACTTCGGTCGGGAACATCTCGAACGGGTAGATCCACATGACTGGACCCCAAGTGAGGCCGTAAGCGGCCACGGCGAGTATTGATGGCAGGTTGAACCAGCTGTTGGTGTTCTTTCCGCAGTTCCGCTGGAAGATGGTGCCTTCGCACTCGTTCTCCATCATGAACGCCACTGTCGGCTGACAGGCGCTCATGATAAGTGCGCCGAAGAGCAGCAACGTGCGACGCCCAGCCTTGTCCACGAGCCACAGACTCAAGAGCGCCGGTACCGCCACGAACGCTGCAATAACCGCGTTGTTGCTGTTGAAGCCGTGTGCGAGCATGCCGGCCGTGGTCATCTTTGGACGGTCTCTGTTGGCGAGCGCCCGGTCGAGATCCTGGAGAATGTCGGACACCTGCACCAGGTCGGCGAGCGCGAAGAACTGCTGGAGACTCAGCAGCACGATCGCGATGGCCACGCGCTTGAGCATCGACACTTCAGTCAGCTTCCGAGGTGCTTCAGTTGCTGGCGATTCTGGCGCAGCCTCCCGGTCATCGGTTCTATTGAATTTGCCACTAGTCGCAGCCCTGCACTGCTCGGAGTTGATAGCCCAGCGCTCGCTCTCGGGACGAATGGGAACGTCCCTCCACCGATCGGCAGAGCAATAACCATCGGGATGGCGTAGAACGCTCGCCAGAAGCTGTCCGTGTCGGATCTCTTCATGATCAGCCACAGAAACATCCCGGCGTGGAGCGTCAGGAAGAGCAGTCCCGCGAGGAACCCGCGGCCCTTCTTCGTTGCGAGCTCAATCCCGAGCAGCGGCGTCGCGAACCCCACCATGCTCGTGCCGACGCCCTGTAGACCGCGCACGACCACTGGCAGAAGAATGTTGCGCGCTGGGTTCGCGACCATCCACACGGCACCGGCGGTGAAGACCAGAGCACCGATCAACAGTGACATGCGACGCCCGAAGCGGTCTGCGATGACGAACCCGCCCAGGAGCACACCGAGAGCCGAACCGATGGCGTACGCGAGTCGGAACCACCGTCTCTTGACGCACGTGTAGTGGTCTTCTCCGTCGCGCTTGCAGGCCCTGACTTCGAACGAGTGCAGGTTCAGAATCGCGTTGAGGCCGTCGACGTGGCCGACGAGCAGCGCCCCAAGCGACAAGAAGACGCATACCCAACGCGTGGCGCCCGTGTAGCCAGGTTCATAATCTGGCGCTTGGCTGTTTTTGACACCATCCACGAGCGGTGTGTCCGACTGGGCTCCTGCGGTGGCGTCAATGTCGATCGCGGTCACGAATGGAGCGCGTGGGCTCTTGGTCCGCGGGCTCATGGCCATCGTGTCGACTGGTGGCGCTGCTTGGGGGCTCGGTACCAGCCAGTCGGCGGTGTCCAGGGTTTCTCGTGGCGGTGTCGACAAAAGGCGCCGTTGGTGCGTGGAGGCTCTGAAGAGCTCCTCTGCTGATGTCAGTAGCAGCTCCAAGAAACAGAGCGCCACAAGTATCAGAGCCTGTCGGTGCCGATACCAAAGTATCAGCAGCTCCGTTCAAAAAGCGGGATCAGTGTCGCTGAGAAAAAGTGGTTTATTCTCTGTTTTGTGTCCTCTTTTTTAGCTATAAAAGAGGGAAAACAACAGTGAGTTCATAGCATTGTCGGACATTTGGTGCGAAACCTGGAACTTTTGACAGCAATCTCTCAATCGTGACAGTTGGCTGTCAGCAATTGAACGTTTGAAATCCCCAACCTTTCCCATTGCGTCTGCAACTCCAGATTTTAAGATCTCAAAGATGGAAATACCATCTATCACAGAAAGGCTTTCAAATGGAAATGAGTCACGAGGGCGACATGTGCTTGATTGCAGTCAGCTCCAGCTGCCTGCTCTCTTTTCGTAAAATGGGGGACCTGAAGGCGCCAGTGGCGGTCACGAACGCCTCCAAGGCCAAGACGCTGCGCGTTGTACAGCTCATGTCGGCGCTCACCCAGGAGGTCTCGTTCTGTTCATCTCCAGCAAGTTCGACGAGGTGCAGCAGCGGCTCTGCTATGAGTTCATGGAGGTCGGCCTCCTCACCTCCATGACGAGCCACAGCGTCATGGGCGGCGACGACTCTTTCAAGGCAGTATGTGTCCGCTCTCTACTCTATGGCCGCCGATGCGGCTGCGTCGCTCTCGCAGTCCAAGGCGCCAGTCTCACCTTTCGATAGTGGGTACAGTGTTCACCAGTGTATCCACTTGTCCTCCACTTAATAAAGCCGCATTCGCTATGCCTGTGTTTGTCACATGTTTCCCTTTCCTGTATTGTGGGTGCGCCTTTGCCAGCCAGTCTCTCTTATTGCTCTCATTCCCCAACTGGAGCCCAACAATACACACCAGGCCGACACCACTGTAGGCGCACCGCCCAGCATTGCCAGCCGTCAGAAATGGGCAACCACCACTCGTCTCGCCAGCTCGTGGACGTGGCGCTCGTCTCGCAGTCGCACGACGCCGTCGTTCTTCAGGAAGCTTCGTCCGCTCGCGTGCTCTCGACGGCCACGAAGCTGCGCCTCGAGCACCAGAACAACGCGCTCTCGGTCTTTGACCACGCGACAGGCGAGCTGTTCTTCCGCCACGACGAGCAGTCCTTCTCCGAGTGGACCGAGTCGATGCTCGTGGACGCCAAGAGCTCCCCGGTCGTCAAGCTGACGAAGAAGATCGCATACAGCTCGAGCGTCTTTCTGATCCATATACCAGACGAGCCGCACAAGGAGCTCTGCAAGATCGAGACCCGGAAGCATGACTTCACTGTGATGCTGAAACTGAAGCTCACGGACGCCAAATCGGGTGAGAAGCTCCTCATTGAGGTGGACAGCGACTGGAGATTGTGCAAGGGCGTCGTGTGGCTCTCGCGCGGTGCGGCGGCAGACAGGAGACGCAAGGCTCGTGAAGAGGTCCGTGAAGCGATCAGTGTCATCGCGTACCGGGAGAACGGCTACGACGTGGAGGTGGCGGCGGGCGTGGACCTCACGATCGCCGCGCTCATGAGCATCATCTTGGATGACACGATGAAGTGGGTCCCCTCCTACAATCTGGGTGTCCTGTTTTGAGGCTCCGTCGGATGAGCAAAGTGGTGCTGTTTCGCGAGTCGGATTTTGTTTTGATAGCACATATCGCGGGTAACAAGATTGGGCCATGCACGACTTGCGAAGGTCCTCCGCGGTTCTATCCATAATGGTCCTTGTCAGTACCAACGCCGCATGTAGAGAGTCGCACACATGGCAACAGCAGCAGACGCACTGTCGTATGAAGGGCAACTTGATGAGCACGGAGATCACGAGGCGCACGAGAGCGCGGTGGTGTTCGTCTCGCGCCTACGTGGAGTGTCCCCGTAAGCCATGCTCGGGGTGGTAGATCAGGGAGCTAGAGGCCAAAGAGCTAGACCAACGGGTCGGGACCAGTCCACCGTGGCGGATCCTGGACGGCTGTGCTAGTCCGGTGAAGCCGAAGGCACGGCTTTGAAAGGCCACGCAACCGCAATGACGACAGAGCTGAGAAGCTGAAGCGCAGCGTCTGGGTGTGTGCGCCACCTTGAGCGTCGTGACTGGGGTTTCCGACCTGTGAGCTCCCGCATGGTGTGAGCGAGCGGCGCGGCATTCTGATGATGCAGTCGTGAGTGCTGCGGCCATGAGCGCCGGCGAAGGGCACAGGAATCCCAGCAAACGCGCCGTTCCTCGGTTTACTGACTGTGGTCGAGGGAGTGACCATCGATGTTGAGAGCTCGTATTTTAGCGAGCAGGTTTGTATTTAAGGCAGATTCGACTACTTTGGCCGCCTTGTCGAGACCTCGAAGAGCTCCGCACTTTGAAAATGGCGGACGCACTGTGGCAGTCGGCGTCCATGCGTGCGCTGCGGCCGCAGTTTGCGGACGAGCGCGACGGCGACAACGCGTGCGCCCTGTGGCAGCTTCCCAACTGGGACGAGTACAGCGAGAGTGCCGCCAGCGTGAGCGCGAGCGAGCGGAGCCGGCTCGACATCTCCGTCTGCAGCAGCGACGCGCTGGACTTTGGCGGCGACTCGTCGCTCTTAAGCGGCGCGGATGGAGACGACGACGACGCGTTCAAGCGCGGGAAGCTCAGGCGCTCGCCCGTGTCATTGGAAACTGGCGGAGAGAGTCTTCCCGGGCGCAGGAGCGTGCTCCAGCAGCTGCACCTGCGCTACGCCACGCAGCGGCAGCTCGAAGAGCTCACAAGCCGCCGGGCGACGACAAATTCGAATAGATTCGACAAGCGAGACAGCGATGCTGAAGAGCAGTCGGCAGTGCCGATAGAGACGAGCGCAGTGCGTGGATCGATTGATAGAGGCACCGTGGCAACAACAACAGCAGCAGAAGAAGCAGCTGGGGCGGTATCGACAGTCGCTGGCAGTGGTGAGAGCGTATCTGTCGACGCCAAAGCGATCGCAGCCCAGCAGAGTCAGATCAACAGCCAGTTGCAGTCGTTTCGCTCACAGCTGACTGAGTTGCAGAAGCGAGTGGCTCCAGATAGATCTACTAGTGCAGCAAGCGACGCGACGGGTCCAGTGGGAAGTGAGCAGCAGTCGTCATCTCCCAGTCTATCGAGAGATCGTTACGACATGAACGTGCAGACCGAGGGCCCTGACCTGCGCGATGACAGCGTGACGCAATGGATCAGCCTGATCACTCAGAAGATCGATCTCCTGGCGGCAGACTATGGACACGATGCGACGCACACCTACCGCGCCACCATCGAGCACCTCGCGAGCCTCAAGACAGTAGCAGAGACTGGACCTCCAAAGGCTGGGAGCGACCATCAGAAGACCAGCAGCACAGTGGATTGCCAGTCACTCTCTTCTTCTACGTGGCACGTCAGTGGAGCGCTGCACATGCAGCTCTCGGCACCCACTGTCGCAAAGTTCGTCGAGCTCGAGGCGTCCCTGGTTCGCCTGAGCTCAGCGTTCGAGAAATCGTCACGGCGCAAACTTGATCTCTTTGAGCAATCGATCCGGCAGATCGAGAATTTTCATCACGAGAAGCTACAGCAGGTCGTGAGCGAGTCCATGGAGGAGCTCAAACAGGTGCGCGGCAAGTACAAGGCCAGGCAGGAGCAGCTGGAGGAGCAAGTGCGACTCGCGACACAATCTGCGGACGAATGGAGGCAAAAGGCGGCCGAGATTGAGCACAAGAGCACTTATGAGCGAGAGAGAATCGAGTTCCAGGCTGCAACTTTTCGAGACAAGGTAGGTAGAGAGATTGGTGTGCTTTGCTGGTGTCATCTTTGGGACGCTGAGCAGAGCTGAGCTAACATTGTGTGTGTGCTGATAGTTTGAGCGGCTGTCGGTGCGATTTGAGGAAGACATTGTGAACATCACGCAGCAACTCGACACGGCTCGAAGTGAGAAGTTGGAGGCACAACGCCATGAGACTGCGTCTGGTGAGACTTTTCAGCTACTCGAGCAGGAGCTCGCAAGCCTCCAAGAGCAGTACAGTGTACTGGGTGACAAGCGCGAGTCGGAGATCAAGGCATTCGAGCAAGAGCAGCAGAAGCGGGAGGTGACGCTGGACCAGTTGTGTCGTGAGAACGACGCTATTGTGCAGGAGGTATGGCTTGGGAGACCCAATTGTAGCATTGAGCGGTCAAACTAACACTGTGATCTTGTCGTTTTCGTTAGCTCACGAACGAAAAGCAAGTGCTCGCCAAGTCTTTAGAGGACGCCACCCGGAGCCACGCGTCCGAGCTCGCGACGCTCAGAGACCAGTTTCAGATGGAGGTTGAGGACACGTACCGAGCGACGATCGTCTCGGAGAAGATCGTGGAGCTCCAGCGACGCCATGAGAAGCAGTTGGAGGCTTTACGACAGTCCTACGAGCAGCAGGTCAAAGAGCAGGGACGAGCGGTCGAGAAGGCGCTGGAGGAATTGCGCGAGTCCCGTCAAGCGCAGGCGCAAGCGTCATCAGCTGAGACCCAGACGGAGCCCAGCACCGTCACGCTCCACTCATACGAACGTCATCATTCTACCAGTGAGGACCATCACGTGGAAGCGGAAGTGCGCATCCAGGAGCTCAGTCGCAAGTGCAGGGCACTCGAGAGCCTCTTGGACAAGAAGTTTGAGCAGCAGAGCGCCGCGTCCAGTCAGTATGGCGACTCCATGAGTCCATTGTGCATGTCACGCAATGGCAGCAACAACAGCAGTGTGAAGAACGACGATAGCCCCAGGTCGCAGGCATCGCTCAGGTCGAGAGGTAACTTCCTGCCGCCAGACTACGAGCCTGTGAGCTTGAAGCTCGCTCAGTTAAACACCAGCGCAACTCGCCGCTATTTGGCTCGGAAGAAGGAGTTTGCGTCTTCTCCACACGCCACCTCCTCACTGGACGACGCACTCTTCACGGACGTCGACACGACGATGCGCAACGAGACCTGGGACTCGGCGTCGATGACGTCCATTGACACTTTTGACCCGAGCACCCCCTCCTCGTTCCGAGTACTCTCTCGACCACAGTCTGCCTCAAGGTCTATCAGCAAGGGCAATGGTGGTGTACCGTCGAATGCTGACATCCTCGCTCTGGTGCGCAAGCTCGAGACGTACGCTGCGACGTCGCCCAGCCTGAATAAGGAGCCTGAGCCTGAGCAGAGTATCGTGTACCGAACGCCCGAGTCCCGTGCGAAGAAAGCCCAGCCTCCGCCCATCCATCGCACGAGCCATCATCTCAAGACAAGCGCGGGTGCTGCAGGTCGTAAAACAAACAAACCGAGCACGAGCCTGACGCAAAGACCGCTGCGTGGCTCGCTCCTGTCTGGGTCCTCGGCCTCGTCGTCCGGCTCCTCGGCTTCTGAGAACCAGCGCCTTGACAGCGGACGAGCACCACTAGTATCAGTAACAGCGAGTAGAGCTCCGCGATCTAGGTTCATCTAGGTCCACAGCAACCAAATGTCCTCGCAGGTAGGTAAGAACAGAGATATGTTATAACCAGGCAGCTTCGCACGCTCTTACTTCTTCTGCAGCGCGATGGCGTACGTCTGCTCGGCGATGCTGCGCTCCTCGTCGGTCGGGATCACGAGCACCTTGGTCTTCGCGTTCTTCGCCTGGATCTCGATCGGTCCCGCGCCCAGCATCGACTTGGCATTCTTCTCCAGGTCCAACTCAATGCCCAGGAACGCCAGGTCTTTACACACGCGCTCGCGGATCATGGTCGAGCTCTCGCCGATGCCCGCCGTGAACACGATGGCGTCGAGCTCTTCGCCGAGCTCCAGTATGTACGCGCCCAGGTACTTGCGCACGCGGTGCGCGTACACATCCATGGCGAGGTCGGCCTGCGCGTCCTTGCCGCTGCGGATGCGGTCCTGGATATTGCGGATGTCGCTGTCGCCGCAGAGGCCCAGCAGTCCGCTCTGCTTGTTCAGCAGCTTGTCCACTTGCTCGATCGTCATGCCCACGTGCGATGTGAGGAACGCGTGCAGCGCCGGGTCCACATCGCCGCTGCGCGTGCCCATGACGAGTCCCTCGAGCGGCGTCATCCCCATGGTCGTGTCGACGCACTTGCCGTTTCGGATCGCCGCCATGCTCGAGCCATTGCCCAGGTGGCACGTGATCAGGCTCGTCTCGCTCAACGGCTTACCGAGGATCTTGGCCGCCTGCCTCGCCACGTACTGGTGACTCGTGCCGTGGAAGCCGTAGCGGCGCACGCCGTGCTGCTCGTAGAGGCTGTAGGGGACCGCATACAGATACGCGTGCGGCTTCATGGTCGCATGGAAGGCCGTGTCGAAGACCGCGACCTGCGGACACTTCGTGTCGCCAAACACCTCGGTCGCGACGTCGATGCCCAGCAAGTTGCCCGGGTTGTGCAGCGGCGCGAGGCTGATGCTGTCCTTGATGGCGTCGATGACCTTGTCGTCGATCACGATCGCGTCGTGGAACGCCTCGCCGCCGTGCACGATACGGTGGCCAATCGCCTTGATGCTCTCGATGTTGTCGCTGCCGAAGAAGAGCTTGACGGTCTCCTCGAGTGCGTGGCGGTGGTTCTGCAGCTCCAGACGCACTTCCTGCTTCGAGGCCGACACGAGGCACTGGTGCACGATGCGTCCTTGTTCCGAGGACGCGGTCGAGAGCTCCACGAGCCCCGCGAAGATGGGCTCGCCGACGCCATGGCCACTGTCGTTCGTGTTGTCATCGAGTGAAAACATCTTGTACTTGAGCGTCGAGCTGCCAGCGTTGATCACGAGCAGGCGCGGCGTCACAGTGGAGATGCCATGCGACGACGACCCGAACGACAGCGCACGCTTTGCGGGCGCAGAGGTGGTGGCGGCGTGGAGACGGAGCGCGCGGCGCAGCATTCTGACGTGAGGAGGGGCGGAGATGCAGAAGCGCGGGTGCTCTGGTGCTCTGGATGGCGGCTCGGAGAATAACGGGCGACTGCGTGGGGGACGCATGCAGATTCTGATGCCTGTGACATGAGAGAGCACGCGTATCCTTGCTGCTTCGACGTGCATGCGCTACGCAGGGAACTTAGTGGGTATTCCTGCGCTCTCGCATCAATAATCCTATGAAGCGCAATAGCCTTCGATAGATAGTGTGGCTACGTCAGCCTGGAAGTATGCTTTGCTAGAGGCTCTGGATAGACAGGTTTTGTTTCCCGAATATCGTTGGAAGCGACACACAGGACAAGAAGCAACAGGAGAAGCAGGAAATGGCAGGCAAGGCGGGCAACACGAGCGTGCTGGGCGGCAACTCCGGCGGCGAGTTCATCTCCGTGGCGGGTCTGCGCGTGGACGGGCGCCGCAGCGAGGAGGTGCGCCGCATCCGCACGCGCTTCGGGCTCTTCCAGCGCGTGGACGGCTCCGCGTACTACGAGCAGGGCAACACCAAGGTCGTGGCCGTGGTCTACGGCCCGCGCGAGCTCAAGATGACGGGCGCGGCCGCGGCGGCCGGCGGCGTCGCGTCCGTGGGAACCGGCTCGGGCAACGCGGCCAGCAACACGCAGCCGCGCGCGGTCGTGCACTGCGAGTTCACGCAGGCGGCGTTCGCGACGTCCGAGCGCAAGCCGCAGCGCACGGGCGACCGCAAGAAGATGGAGTCGTCGCTGGCGATCAAGCAGATCTTCGAGGCGTGCATCCAGACGCAGCTCTACCCGCGCTCGCAGATCGACATCTTCGTGCAGGTGCTGCACGCCGACGGCGGCGAGGTGCCCGCGAGCATCAACGCGATTACGCTCGCGCTCATCGACGCCGGCATCGCGCTCAACGACTTTGTCGTCGCGTCCTCGGCCGGTTACCTCCAGCAGACGCTTCTGTGCGGTATGTTATTTACTGCATGTGTGCTGTCATTGTGTGAGCCTTGTGGTGATGGCGGTATGGACTAACGATGTGAACATGTGAGCAGACCTGAGCTACCAGGAGGAGGCCGCGCGCGCGCCGCAGCTCGTGATCGCGCTCAACCCGCGCACGCAGAAGCTGAACCTGCTGCAGATGGAGTGCAAGCTGCCGCTCGAGATCTTCGAGTCGCTCATGAACGTGGCCATGGAGGGCTGCAACCAGGTGTACGACCTGCTGCAGAACGCCGTGCGCGAGAACACGTGGAAGCAGCTGCGCTCGCGCGGCAGCGCCGTCGCATAGAGATCTTTCCGCGGCTTCATCACACACACACACATGCGCTTTCCGTAATACAAATGCATCCATCTATCTACAGCACACACACGCACACAGCAAAGTCTGCTGGCAGCAGCAAGCAAGCAAGCATGCCACTATGCGTGCAGTATCAACACCTTTGAAGGGATCTAGTGACATACCTCGCTTTAATGTCAGTCCTCGCGATAGTGTCTACCGGACTGACTGGAGCGAAATCTCCAGAAAATTGCGATGCCCATAAAAAGGGCACCTTTTGTTGTTGTTGTTGTTGGCGCTCTTTGGCCTTGTGAAAGAGCGCAACAGCAAAACTATTGGACGCCACAGGACGAGCGAGAATGGTCGCCGCAGGGAAGACGAAGCAGGCGCCGCAGAAGAAGGGCGCCATGAAGCCCAAGCAGCAGCGCAACACCAAGGACAGCAGCAGCAAGGCGCCAGCTGCCGGCCACAAGGGCAAAAAGCCGTACGATGGCGGCGCCAAGCCCAACGCACACGCCAACACTCCATCGGCGCCGTCCGCCGCGCTGCAGAGCCTCGTGGCCAAGATGGCGGACCAGAGCGTGTCCTGGTACGAAGTGGCAAAGCCGCTCAAGGAGCTCAAGCCCACAGCCGCAGCTACGGACAGCAGTAGTGTACCGGCCAAGGGCAACGGCAACAGCAGGAAGAAGAACAAGAAGCTGCAGCAATTGGCGCTGGAGCGAGCCGCCGCCGCCAAGGACGCGCCTGTCAGCGCTCTGGACCTGGACGCGTCCAAGCTTCCGGAGGCGCAGATCGAGGCCAAGAAGCGCCACGCGCAGCGACTGCTCGAGGAGGAGGTGCAGCGCTTTGAGATGAAGAAGGGCGGGAAGATGTCGAGCGACGACAAGTACCTGGCGACGATGATGAAGTCCGGAACGCTCGCAGATCGCGTCGCCGCATTGACGCTCACGATCCAGAGCTCGCCGTTTCACTGCCTCTCGCGCCTGGGACAGCTCATCACCATGGCGAGCAAGAAGGCGCGTCGCGAGAGCATGATGGCCGTGGACTCGCTCAAGGACCTCTTCATTAACAACCTGCTGCCCGACGACAGGCGCCTGAACTTTTTCCACCAGAACCCGCTGCACCACCCGAGCGTGACGGACGAGCACCTCGTCGTGTGGTTCTACGAGCACTGCCTCAAGACGGCGTTCGCGCAGCTCGTGGGCGTGCTCGCGAACGGCATGGACGACGCCGTGGACAACCACAAGCGCGCGTGCATCCGCGCGGCGAACGCGCTGCTCGCGGGGAAGCCCGAGCAGGAGGCCGTGCTGCTGGCCATGCTCGTGAACAAGCTCGGCGACCCGGACCGCAAGATCGCGTCGTACATCCACAAGACGCTGCAGGAGCTGCTCGCCGAGCACCCGGCCATGAAGCGCGTGGTGATCGACGAGGTCGAGCGCGTGCTCACGCGGCCGCAGGTCTCGGACCGCACCAAGTACAACGCGATCCTGTTCATCAACCAGATCTACCTGGACAAGTCGGGTGACGACGCGGACCTCGCGGCCCACTTGATCACGGTCTACTTTGGTTTGTTCACGAAGGAGGTGCACGGCGACGAGGCCAAGTTCGAGGCCAACAAGAAGTCCAAGGCCAAGAACGGCAAGCACAGTAAGCACAAGAAGAAGAAGAGCGAGCCGATCGCCGCTGAAGGCATGGACCGCAAGCTGCTCAGCGCGCTGCTCGTGGGCGTGAACCGCGCGTTTCCGTACGCGAAGACCACGTCGGCGCAGTTCCACGAGGAGATCGACTCGCTCTTCACGGTCGTGCACCGCGCGCACCACTCGACGAGCGTGCAGGCGCTCATGCTGCTCTTCCAGGTCATGAACAGCACCAACTCGGTCTCCGACCGCTTCTACACGGCGCTCTACGACAAGCTCTTTGACCCCAAGGTGCGCGAGACGTCCAAGCACACGCTGTTTCTGAACCTGATCTTCCGCGCCATGAAGGCCGACGTGTCCCCAGCACGCGCGGGTGCCATGATGAAGCGTCTGTTGCAGCTCACGACGGTCATGACGCCCGCGTTCACGTGCGCCGTGCTCTTCTTGCTCTCGGAGCTCATGAAGGTCAAGCCGACGCTGCGCACGTTGATCGACCAGCCCGAGTCTGGCGGCGGCGCTAGTGGTGGAACTGACGAGGACGAGCACTTTGAAGACGCCAAGCCTGAGGACAGCGATGATGAGGAAGAGCAGCAGAAGTTCAAGCTGGAAGAGGATGATGACGATGATGACGAGGCCACGGACGACGAGGAGAACGAATCTGAGACGCCAGCGGAGCTCAACGACGGGCTCACGGACGTCGAGCGCGCACAGAAGGTGCTCGAGCAGATGTTCGGCAAGGCGCCGGCCAAGAGCTCTGAAAAGAGCAAGAAGCCGGTGCCAACGGCTGTGACTTTCGACGAGAGCGACGATGAAGAGGAGGACGTCAAGGACGAGCCTGAGGCTGTTAAGAGTGAGGCTGCTGACGCTGAAGAGAGTGCGCTGCCGAAGGACAGCTACGACCCGCGCAAGCGCAACCCGCTGTACGCCGGTGCCGAGAACGCCTGCGCGTGGGAGCTGCACCACCTGGTGCACCACTACCACCCGTCCGTGCAGGTCTTTGCGCGCCAGCTGATCGAGAACAAGACGACGGGCATCCAGTACTCGGGCGACCCGCTCGTGGACTTCACGATGCACGCGTTCTTTGAGAAGTTCATGAACAAGAAGCCGCGCCACAAGATCGCCGAGCCAACTGGCGAAGCAGGCCAGAAACCCAAGAGCTGGAGCTTCGCGGCCATCAACACGGCGGCCGTGCTGCAGAAGGCCGAGGAGTCCGTGGACGAGAGCGACAAGTTCTTCTACAAGTTCTTCAAGGAGCGCGCGTCGCGCGAGGCCGCGGCGCCCACGAAGAAGAAGAAGAAGAGCGTGCGCGACGAGCGCGTGGGCGACGCGCTCTCGGACGCCGAGAGCGACGAGGACGACGAGCTCGAGGCGTACGCGCAGGAGCTCGCCGAGGGGATCATGCAGGACGGCAACCTGGACGACGAGGACCCGGAGCTCGACGGCTGGGACGACGGTGAGGAGGAGGAGGATGACGATGATGGCGGCGAGCTTGAGGGAGAGTACAACGGCGAGGACGACGACGACGACGTGCCTGAGTTTGGCGCTGACTTCACGAACGGCGAGGACAGTGATGAGGATGATGGCGGGGAACTGGATGATGAGGATGATGATAAAATGGAAGGCTTTGATGCCCAGGACGACGATGACGAGGATGACGAGGACGGCTTCGACTTTGCCGAGATGGACGGCCTCGACAGCGACGACGAGGCCGAGATCGCGAAGAACGTGGCGTCGGCGAAGAAGAAGACGCCGCCGGCACCCCAGAAGCGCAAGTCGCCGTTCGTGAGCGCCGACGACTACGACACGATGGTGCAGGAGGCGCTCGCCAAGCAGCAGCAGCAGCAGCGCAGTGCCGGCAGCAAGAAGCAGAAGCGAAAGTAGAGCCATAAAGGCCAGCGGTCACGACCACCAGTTTTCTCGAGTCGGGATTCATATTTTCTTCATTTAAGAACACACCAACATAGACTTCGTTTGTATAGCTCAGCTCTTCTTTGCTGCCTTGGCTCGCTTCGTGGTCTTCTTCGTCGGCGTGCCCACATTGGTCTCAACGCTGTCACCCTCGTCCTCATTGCGCTCGTAGAGCGGAAGCGCCTGCAGGAGTCGCACGTGGCCGCGCTGCTTGGCCTCATTGGGCTCGAGCGCCACGGCGTACGCCAGCAGCTGGATGCCCTTGAGCTTCGCCTCCGCACACAGTTTCGCAAACCTGACGTCGTGCAGGAACGACGGTGCGAACTCGTGGCAGTCGTCGCGCTGCACGAGGAAGACGATAGCCGCACTCATTTTCTTGGATCTGCTCTCCTTTTGAGAGTGGCTCTGGATCAGCTCTGTGAGCTCCGTCACGTGCTTCTGAGCGCGCTCCGAGATCGTGTCTGGGAACAAAGCGCAGAATCTGGAGCCTTCACTCCCAGCCACAGGTTCTGCTTCGCCGCTGACAAGGAGCTCCTGGACTGCGACTGACTCTGCGACGACTGGGTCGATCGGATGCGCGAAGCTCACGCTCTTGACCTCGACGTACTTCTCGTGCGTGATGACGGCTCTGCCAGCTTCGCTCTCCTCGATAGCTGATGCTGATGACGTCGAGAGCACAAAGTCGACGCGGCTGTTCGTCGCGAACTTGACCTCGCGCTGGAAGGACGAGAAGAGCCCGAGCTCCGGGAGCCACTGGGCCGCGATCGCCTTCTCGACCATGCGGTTCGCGAGCGTCGAGTGCACGCCCACCCAGACGCGGCGCTCGCCATTCTAATAGCACAAACATACACAGAGAGAATCGTTAGGGGGACGCCTCGCTTACTACCAACAAGATGAACCAATCGAATAGAATACTCACGTCCACTTGGATCATCTCGAGCGTGTACTGGTACTTGCGCTTGGGGTCGTCGCTCTTGGAGAGCTGCACGCGCGCGTTCGGGAGGTCCAGCAGGCCCACCATGGGTCCAGTATTCGGGCAGTAGACCGTCACGACATTCGCCTCATTGATGGCAGCCACGTCATCCTTGTCGTTCGGCTCTTGCTGCGCATCCACAAGTTCAATGTCGGCCAAGAAGCGCTTGTAGCGCCGCAGCAGCCGGCCGGGCACCAGGTGCTCGTACGTGTACAGGATCTTCTCATCATCAGCGCTGCGTCCCTGCCGACGCTCCTTTAGCGCGCTCAGCAGTGGGAACTGCGCCAGAGACGCACCGGCAGCTACGATGGGGACGATCGGGATGCTGCTGCTCTTCTTGGTAGCGCCCGTCGTCTTCTTTGTCTTCGCTGGCGTCGTGGGCTTCGCTTCACGGCGCTTCTTCACAACCACAGGCTCGGGCTCGTCACTGCTGACCGGTGCAGCACCAGCTGCACTGACACTGGTCTCTGGTACATCTACCGATGAGCCAGAGGGTGCTGCAGAGGACGCCGCGAGCGCGCGCTTCTGCGATCGGCGGAGCTGCATGACGAGCGTTCGCGACGGCGGAGCTCTTCTCGCGATTGCGATCAGCAGCATGGGGTTGTTGGTTGCTTCCTGCTGCTGTCCTTTCTTTGAACTTTGATCGGGTTTTGAAGCGGACGGACGGGGGGTTTGCTGGCGAGTGAGTTGGGTTCTGCTGGCGAGCCGGTGGGTTTTGCTGGCCGAACAAAGGCGAGCAAAGTATGCTCATACAAAACTAGCACGATTGCCAGCCGTTTTCCAGTCCAGAGTGGGTTAAAGTATCTTGCTGAGTGGAAGGGCTGGCAATCGTGCTAGAATTGTATGAGCATACGCTATCGCCGTGTTTGCCAGCCTCGCTACTGTACGCACAGAGAGGAGGGAGATGGTTCAACACCAACCAATTCCTGCTTGCGGTCTTGAGCCAAACGTCGTGCGCTTTGGACCGAGAGGCAT
>JAASFQ010000072.1:0-53898 GCA_023333845.1 Globisporangium polare | reverse complement strand
GCGAGAAAGACAGTTGTCTTGAGCAACCAGCGAGCACGCGCACAAAGAGGGAACGGGCAGCGCAAAGGTGAGCAAAGCAAGAAGCAGGCAAGGTGTTGTGTGTGTTGTGCAAGCGAAAAAGAAACAAAGCGCCAGCAAGCAACCCGTGCGGCTGTATCACTTTGGCTGCGTGAATGAACCACTTCCCATCATGCCAGATTAGATGCCTTCAATATCAAACTCCCGTGCATGCCCACCCTTTCGAGGTCACCAACCAGCTTCACAGACATATAAACCTCCGATATCATGCCGGAACGGTTTTCATAGCAGTGCACATGATAAAAAGGCAAAAGAAAGCGCAAATGAACCCACCCGCCCCACTTCACTCAAGGAAAATTAACAAAGGTGGGAAGAGCTCCAGTGCGAAGAGTGAAGAGCTCCACGATATGCTGTGGACCTGAATGGCCAAGCGGCCATCGCCTCCAACCCAATGCGTCCGCTCATTCGCCAAGAGCCCCGCAGGCACACAGACACACTGTCCTTCCCAGTTCCAAGCACTCATGCGGCGGCTGCTCCAGGCGCTCGTCGCGTGCTCGCTCGCGGCTGGCGCGACCACATTGGCCATGACGCCGCCATCGCCCACTGTCCTCCGCTCGCTCGCCGTCGTGCGCTCTTCGCTCGCACCCGACGAGGCGTGTCCGGCCGTGCTCGTCGCGCCGCAGTACGTGCTCGCGCCCGCCCACTGCATCCACGAGAGGATGCGGGACTCGCACGAGTGGGTCGACTTTGGCTTTGCAGCCGCCGCCAATGGTCAAGACAATACGACAACTGGTAGCAATAACACTACGACAGGTCTCCCGGTGTCTGTCGCCGTTGAGTGGGAACGCCATGGACTCACTGGTTGGACGCCTCACCCGCACTACAACGCCGGCTCGGAGCTCTACGTGAAGAACGACTGGATGCTGTTCAGATTGGATCGACCGCCAGCGTTTGAAGATGCAGGAGACCCAGAGCCAGAGAAGCTGTATTTGCTGGACGAAGCGGCTTCAGCCATCGTCGGTGGGGACTTCAGCGACGGCGCGAGCGTACTGCTGGTGGATCGCGAGACTTTCCAGGTCACGGTGCTGAGTGACGTGGTGTTCAGAGACTTGGCCGCCTGTGGACTTGAGCTATCAGCAGATAGCGAGCTAGTGGTCACCAGTGCCGAGGGCGACATTGTCTGCGTGACCAACGTGGTTCCAGAAGACTCGGAGGTCGGCAGTGGCCTTATGGACAGCGACCGGTTCTGGAGCGTGCTGCTGTTCACCAGCCACGAAGAAGACGGTGGCGGCGGCTACAAACAGTACTTTGCTGGCTTTGGCAGCTCGCACAACGACGCGAGCGGCACGCGGTCGTTCACGTGGGCCGAGAGCGCCGGCCCCGAGTTCATCGGGAAGCCATACATTGATGCTGTCGCGAATTGGAAGTCGCTGCCGTCGCGAGACCTCGTCACTGTACCTGAGCTCTCCAGTGAGCTCAAGTTCCTCGCGGGGCTTCGAAAGACTCGGAAGGGCGTCGACTTTTGCGGCGGGAGCCTCATTTCCCCCACGGTCGTCGCCACTGCAGCCCACTGTGTGGAGGAGTTTGTGAGAATGACCGACGACGACGATGAAAAACCCAAGGGCGAGGTCATTCTCTTCTGGATCTCCATTGGCTCGCTGTCCACTCAAGGCTCCAAGCACGGCGAGCAGATCCCCATCATGTCCGTTGTACTCCACCCAGAGTACGACGCCCGGACGCAAGTCAACAACGTCGCAGCGCTGAAGTTGGCCTTCCCCAGCGTCGAGACGCCCGTGAGACTGTTCAACTCGCAGCCACTGCCACAGGAAGGACGGGTTTTTGGCTACAAGCAGCTCACCGAAGACGGCGCGAGCCATTACGAGGTGCTCGACTTTGTCGACGTCGCAGTCGTGGACTCGAATGAACACTGTGCCGAGCTGCTCGGTCAAGAAGTCGACCACACCAACTTGTGTGCGCTGAACACCGGTCCGAAGAGTCCGTGCAAGAGCGACCAGGGCGGACCGCTGTTTGTCACAGAAGAAGACGGTCAAGTGGCGCTGCTGGGTATCGCTGGCGCTGGAATCGATTGTGAGCCGAATCGCATCCCTGGTGTCTATGCGAACGTCTCACAAACCGAGAGTGTGGTGAGTTCACTGAAAGTCGACGTCACCTGGACCGCTGGCCCCACTGAGCTCCCCGCTCCCAGTCCCGAAACCCCGGGTCTTGATTTCCGTCAGCCGAACCACAACTTCACCATCACGTCTCTCGCAGTACTAGGCTCATCTGAGAACCCGCGAGCGTGTATTGCAGTGGCCATAGCGCCAAGGTTCGTGGTCGCGCCTGCACACTGCGTGGTCGTGGTAGAGCCTCGAATTCAGTGGGCGGAGTTTGGGTTCACGCTTGAAGACGGAGCTTCCAGTGGCGAGTTCACAGCCCCTGAGCGCATCACCGTCACAAGTATCACGTACCATCCTGACTTCAACACCTCGGAACTCTCAACAGAGTCTCTAGAGAGTGCTGTGCGACACGACTGGGCCATCATGGAGCTGGAGCACGCGCGCAAAGAGCCCCACACGCTGTTCTTCCTGGACGAAGCCACCACGATGATCGTGGAGCAATACGCCGGTAGTGGATTCGTGAATGTGCTCTCCGTGAACACCGAGACGCTCTCAGTGACGTGGACGAATGGAGTCGTCCCCCACAACGCGACTGATTGCGGGTTCGACGCTGGTCCGGAGCTGAAAGCAGAGTTCATTTGCACGTTCACGACGCCCTCGTTCATCCCGATCCGCCCGGTTGAGACGTGGGACGTGCTGATGTTTTGGAGCCATCTGCAGGTCGGACAGACCGACGACTGGTACTTCTTCGCCGGCTTCCAGAGCCTTCATGCCGACCTCGAGAACACGCAGTCGTTCACGTGGGCTGAGGCCATTGGACCCGAGTTTTTCGGTAAACCACTGATCCTAGACGCAACCTGGAAAGAAATCCTGTCCGTTCCGATCCTCGGCAAGGACGTGCCGGTGCTCGAGAGCAACATGCGCTTCATCACCGGAGTGCGTGGGGGCCGCAAGGATCGCAACTATTGCGGTGGGAGCCTCATCACGCCCACGATCGTGCTCACGGCTGCTCACTGCATTGATGAACTCGGAGTGCTCCCGTGGGTCTCCATTGGCTCGCTGGACTCTGTTGGCGTCACCTTCGGCGAGCAGATCCGAGTGCAGCGCGTCTTCAAGCACCCGCAGTTCAACGCTCAGCAGATGAGCAACGATGTGGGCTTCCTCGAACTCAAGTACCCGAGCATTGAGGCGCCAGTGCAGCTCTATAATTCGCTTCCGGTCCCGAAGGCCGGAGTGATCTTTGGCTATGGCAGTGATGGCAGCCTTCAACCCGAAGTGCTGCGGTTTGTGGACGTCGACATTGTCGCGTCGAATGGGAAATGTTCGCAGGCACTGGGTGAAGTCATCGATGCCTCAATGTTCTGCGCTGGTGGACAGGTCGGCAAGGACGCCTGCGATGGGGACTCGGGCGGTCCGCTTGTCGTCACGGACGGCATTGGAAACGTCGCGGTGATAGGAATCGTGAGCTATGGTCGCGGCTGCGGACTGGCGGGCATCCCGGGCGTGTACGCGAACATCTCAAAAGCGGCGAGTGTATTCAGTGCGCTGGGTGTCCCTGCCAAGTGGACGTCGGTGCCAGCGCCGCGTCCAGTTGTCGACCCTGCAACTCCCACGCCAGCGCTTGTACCGTCGACTCCTACTCCGATTGTGCCAGGCACAAGCAACTCGAGCGATCCGTCCTCTCGAGCACCAGTCTCAGCTCCAGCCTTATCCCCTCAGATTGCGCTACAACCAACTCCGAGTTCGTCTGCAACCAAGACCCCCAGCGCTGGTGATGCTCCGAAGACTCAAACGTTCATTGTCCCGGATGCGCTCTCGCCCTGGACGCAGAGCGCGCTCGTCGACTTCCTCGTCGGCACTGCGGATGGGAACGTTGACAACACGCGCATCAACGAGCTCTTGACGCGCAGCGAGCTCACTTTCGAGTCCTCGCAGAGTCTCGATTCGCTAGCTGCGACGTTGCTCGCGTTTGGTGAGAAGGCGCTGCACCAGCGCCAGACGCGGTTCCTCTCAGGCTCCGATCGATCTCCTCAGGCCCAGTGCCCCGAAGCGTAGCGTCGCATGATCAGGGTGTGGAAGAGGGAAGGGCTCACCACACTGACCAGTTGTTGGACATCGGAGGAGCTACTCCTACTTTTTAGCTAGTATTTTGTTTTTAGATGACAGAAAAGATGTTCTTCATCAAGCTAAATCAGTACAATTCTTTCCGCAACAGAATCGGATGCCCAGCACTCACAGTTGCGGATGCTGTTGCCTCGTTCCTTTTGGGCCAACCCAGAGGGGAATGGTCGCGGAAATGGTTTCTCTCAGCGAGCACCGGAGGTTGACGGCGCTGTAATGTTCCCAGCACTAGGCTTGGCATGTCGTTCGAGCCGCGATACTCTTGGGCGTCAAGGACTGTTGACCCTTGAGCCGAAACGACATGAGTCGTTTCTGCAGCGTCGCCGTGAGAATTGAACGTACCCACCTTGATCTGCGAACGAAACTCGTGCTCGAAAGCTTTGCCTGGGATACTTGAACCCTTGGTGAGCTCTCGGTGCATGTGTGCGGCACTAAGCTCTCCACGCGCTCAGGTTCAAGCTCCCCCTATCGCTTGCATGAGCTGTGTCGCGTGCGCTTTCACGACGACCGCCGCCACCTCCTCCGCTCCTGCGACACCGTGCGGGAGGTCTTGTGCTCGTCAAGTATGCATTCGCTACCTCGGCACACGCGAGAGAGCTCCGGCACGTCTCTGAAGGTGTCCTTATCTGCCGCTTCGCGCGCCTGCTGCAATGCTGCCTGAAGAGCGCTCTCTTTGTTTGCGGGCCAAACTGTTGTGCATCGCCCATCCTCGTGGTCGGCATGTCGTGGAGGGACCTCGCCTCGCCTCCATCCCCTCGCGATCGGGTCACTTCACATACCCTTCGAATACGGCTGCATCTGTTTAGGAAGGTAGACTGGCATCTCTCGAGCTCCCGAGATTCAAGCTATTCGGACGACCCTTCCTAAGCAATAATATCTCTAATGTAGTCAAAACGACTCTACGGCACCGCGAGTCGGAAGGTTCAAGAACGACTTCGGGCTGCTGAGAACCACAAACACGCCAAACGAATCTCGAGAGCGTGGAATTGGGCCTTTTCTGGAACCGCCATGCTCTTCCAGAAAATGTGTTTCCCGCTGACCGGAGAAGGAAACATCCGAAACCACCGAGCCAGCTTCGACTCTCCGCAGGATGAAGCGGACGAGGAGGTGTTGCATGTGCAGCAGCATTCGCATTCGCACTTCTGCCTTTGAGCCGCTCGGAAGGCCAGCCCTCCACGCCACACACTGGCGGAGGCGCTTCACAGAGATCACGAAGAATGCGGTTGGGCCCCACGACGGAGTTGAGAGCGGAAGTGTTCAAGTTCCAGCAGCACAAACGCAGAAAGTCACCGCCGATGTGATTAAAACTGCAGCGCTTTTTGGGAACTCGATGCCGTAGCCAATTAATTGCTCACAGCTGATATCGCCCTTGTGCTTTGCTCAGCAGTTGAGACGCCAGTGTGCTTTTTTTGGCATTGTGGGTGTCGCTCGAGCAGCTCATAGCAAAACAATCGTTTGCTAACCGTGGGCTTGAGGGCATGGCGAGTGAGCACATCCAAAGTTAGCTCGATCAAATGATGCATTGTGCAAGGCTCGTTAATCAGGTGCTTCTATCCTTGTCTTCTTCAGCTTCCAATGGAGTTGTAACACGATGCGACCAGTTTAAAGAGTATATAAGGTGTAGACGATGTACCTCTTGGCGAAAAACGGGGAGGAACTAAAAACCAGCCGTTGCAGCCTCCTGAATTTTGAAGTGGATGCGGTTTCGGCCACTCGCCAGCAGTCGCATGGCCCATCCAGCCATCGAAATGCCTCCCTCCTTCCAGCGATCAGTCAGTCAGTCGAGCTCTCGCCCTCAATCACACACACACACACACACACAGTCGGCATCGACAGGCAGCAGCGCCATGCTCGACACGATCGCCAAGCACTCGAGCCCTCGCACGTGGTACGCGGCCGCCGTCGGCCTGCTCACGTTCTCGTGCGTCTGCCTGCTCGCGCTCGAGTCCGCAGTCTTCCTCCCGTCCGTCCCCAGCTTCCAGAGCTACCGATTCCACCACCACGAGCTCACAGCGGACGTCTTCGCCGTGCGACGGAGCCCGAGCTTCCGATACGCACAGATGCACACATCGGGCAACGACCAGCACGAGCTCATGACGCCAGCGTTACTGGAGACGACCAGAGCCCAGGACAGCGACTGCCTGGACCCGGTCCAGGTTCACTTGCTCTGGATCGGCGACGTGAGCAAGGCACCCAAGGAGATCGTGCAGTACACGGAGCAGGGCTTCAACATCACGGTGCACACGAGCGTGGACGAGATCCTCGAGGGCTTCCAGCCTTTCGTGCGCAAGGCCTTCGAGCTCGCGATCCCGACCGTCGTCGGCTACGACTTTCTCAAGTTCCTGCTGCTCTACAAGTACGGCGGCTTCGTCGTGGACGCCGACACGACGCCGCAGCTGCCGGCCGCGGCCGTCGCGTTCCCCGTCGACTGCAGCGTGATCTTCGGCAAGGAGGCGCACATGCCCAAGGAATGGTTCACGGCCCCACAGTACCGAGAGGAAGGTGGCGCCACGTACCCTTTGGTGCGGCCGTACCAGCTTCTGAACTGGGCCATGGCGGCGTCCACGGCTCGGGATGTGCACATTGGCCGACTCATTGAGATGTGCATGATGCGCTTCTTTGGCCTGCGCGACATGGAGTACAAGCTCATCCAGGACATCGCCGGCTCGGGGCTCATGTCCGACTACTTTGCGATGCTCTACGAGCGCGAGGGGAAAAGTTATCCGGCGGCCTTTGACAACCCGGAGATCGTGCCGGTGGACGGCGCGTGCATGGCCGACGAGCTCTTCACTGGCAAGTGGATCTTCCACCACTACCTCGGGAGCTGGAAGCTGCGACAGCAGCAGGAGGAAGCCGAGGCGGCGGCAGCGAAGGCAGCTGCTGAGGCTGAAGTATCACCTGAAGCAACAGCAGCGGAGGCAGCTGCTGAGGCTGAAGTATCACCTGAAGCAACAGCAGCGGAGGCAGCTGCTGAGGCTGAAGTATCAACTGAAGCAACAGCAGCGGAGGCAGTGAGCAACGCGAATGCTGCGCCATAGAAACGCTACGCCCACATGCATGTATACGATGTACCAAGTATCATACAGAAATGTGGAGCGCCATGATTTATTCGACGAACGAGTGTGCACTGGATGCCCTTTGGCATCAAAGTGGAAATTCCCAGAGCTCGAGCAGCGGCGCCCTAGCTCGGCGCTGCCTGTCGTTCACTTGTGAGCCATGCGCCGGCCGGACCGGAGCGAGGGAGAGCACAGCGATACAGTGCGCGATCCACCTTTGCCTCGTGATTCGACGAACGGGAGCCAGCGTGCGGGACGGAAGCGGATATCGGAGTTTCTGGTGTTGGCCATCAGCGGACCCCACCTCGGAAGGACTGGACCCAAACCAGTATGTACCGGTTGAAAGCAATTGTCTGTCCAGATACCGAACATGATACCGACGAGGTGGCTCAGACCAGCACTCGTTGGCTCGATTCGGGAATGTGTATACCGGGACAGGTCAGTCGGAACCTCCGCTGAGCAGAAAAGGACTTGGGACCATGAGCCGGTATACCAGCAGCACCATCGATACGGGTTTGCTTGGCTGCGAATGCGTTGCTGTGTCCAAGACGAGAATCTCTGGTTGAGCAAAACGTTGCGATTCCGTGACTGTTCCAACAAACCGTCCCAACACTGCCTTGGTTCAAGCTGCTCGTCCAAGAATCTGATGGCCTCGAGCTCATCGAGCTTCATGAAGAGACGTCAACAACTTCGGGAGCGAGCACGGCCCTCGTGAGGAAGGGTCGAGAAGATCGGCAGATCATCGCGTTGTCGATCTTCTCGGATGCAAGGCTGCAGCTTGATTCCAAATCGGAGCATACAAAAAGAGATGCCTCCGTGGAATCATCGGTTTGATCGGGGTGCCAGAAACGTGTCGTGCAGTTGGAAATGCTCCAATCCGATGCGAGCCGAGCCGAGCGTGGAAGCCATACGCAGGAGAGGGACTGGAGGTCTTCGCCTTCATGCGCTGCGCGTGGGCGAGTCCAACGGGGTGCAGTTCGCCCAGGGATCCAAGGAGCCGCTGCAGGTCCGCGTTCGTCTGACGGGCGACGACCCGCGCGTCCTGTGGGTGGGTGCTTTCGTGCAGCAGCACCCGCGCGCGTGGCACGGCAGCAGCGCTGATGCGCTCGCACAGGCGGCGCACACGACCCATCCGGCGGGTGATATGTGCCATGCGGCGGCGACGACGACGGTCGCAGCAGAGCACCTCCGCGACCGTCGTCACGGCGCTGGAGCGCTCGAAAGCGCCGTGCTGTCGGTCGGTCTCAAGATCTCAAGAACTCAAGTGGGCGTGTCGCCACTCCAATCGGTAAACAGCACAGCGGGACGTCATCGGACACGTCACGGCATCCGATCCTCCTTATCTTTATCACCACGTGGACATCTGCAGCAAGACAGCCGGATAGTTTCCAGTATCCAGGCACAAAGAGGTTTTCCTGTCTCGGTGGGTGGCAGCCGACGACGGATGACGGGAGAGCTGCCCGTTTACAGGACCGGCTTCGCAATCTTCAAGCGAGCCAAAAATAAAACCGCAGCAACCCAGCCAGCAACGGCCGCACGCCACGCTCGACAAGGCACACGCGATCGACCGCCCATTCGTCCTGCTCATTCGTTCATTCCCCAATCTGCTCCCGACCGCTCAAGTCCCTCCCTCCCCCAGCAAAGCAAAGCATCGCATCCATCATGGCCGCCTCGATCCCCGCCACGTTCAAGCAGTACCAGTACACCAAGTACGGCCCCGTGGCCGAGGAGTGGAAGCTCGTGCAGGCGTCGCAGAAGGTGCTCAAGCCGGGCTACGTGCGCATCAAGGTGGTCAACGCCGCGCTCAACCCGGTGGACTACAAGCTCGCCGAGTACGGCGCCTTCTGGTTCGGCCGCACGCCGACCGAGGAGAGCCCGTTCATCGTGGGCTTTGACGCCGCCGGCACGGTCGTCGAGGTCGGCGCGGACGTGACCGCCTTCAAGGTCGGCGACGAAGTGTACACGCGCACGCCCACGGATGACTTTGGCGCCGTCGCCGAGTACATCGCCGTGGACTCGCAGTTCGTGGCCCCGAAGCCGAAGAACCTGTCGTTCCAGGACGCCGCGGGCATCCCGCTGGCCGGCCTCACGAGCTACCAGGCGCTCGTGACCCACGCGAAGCTCAAGGCGGGCGAGACCGTGCTCATCCTCGGTGGCTCGTCGGCCACGGGCACGCTCGCGATCCAGTTCGCCAAGGGCATCGGCGCGCACGTGATCGCGACCACGAGCCACCGCAACGTGGACGTCGTCAAGTCGCTCGGCGCGGACCAGGTGGTGGACTACACTTCGCAGAAGTGGAGCGAGGTGCTGGCCGAACACTCGGTGGACGTGATCTACGACTGCGGCTTCGAGCCGCAAGCCTGGAACGACGCGGCGCAGAAGATCCTGAAGAAGGACGTCGGCCGCTTCGTCACGCTCGCGCAGATCGAGAACGCCATCGAGTCGCCCATCGGCGCCCAGAAGTTCTACTTCTTCTGCCTCTCGTCGGGCGAGGACCTCCGTGCGATCACGACTTTTGTCGAGAAGGGCCAGGTCAAGAACGTGCTCGACACGGTGTACCCGTTCGAGGGCCTCATCGACGCGATCAACAAGGTGAAGAGCGGCCGCTCGGTCGGCAAGGTCATCATCACCGTCGCCTAGGAGCACGAGCTCTCAGTTGCATGCCTCTCCTGTGTGTGCGAATAACTAAATAGTGCATCTCAAACAAATCGCTTTGTTTCTTTTCGCCTCGAATGGCGTGCCTTGAAGCTGCGTGCAGCATGGAGACTCACGTGATGGCGGCTTCTTTCCGTGCAACTCAACGAGTGCGAAGCTTGCGTGCGTCGGATGATGGCTACACAGTTAAATTTTAAAGGTGGCGAGGTCGACGCCGATGAACTCGTTGCTGCTGCTGAGGAAGTTGGCGAAACTTGGGTTCTCAACGAGACTTGTCACGGTTTGAATCAGAAGCTCCCATTGTGATGCGAAAAGGGAATCGTTCTATGAATATTATCTCCGGTAGAAAATACTAGATTGAGTCATAACGAAGTGCTGACCGCACAAGTGTGATCAATTCACGGCTCAGGACCGGTTCAAGCTCAACCGCAAGATACTTTTGGCTCAGTATTGCACAGTTTAATCAAATCACTGGGGGAACTTCTCGAGTCAACACGTTGACTCGGCTGCGCCACCACACATTGCACCGTGGCCATCGGTCACATCCACACGACAGCCACATCCACGCTGCAGCCACATCACACTCCTGGTATTTCCGCCTTCCTCGCATTCTCCTCCTCCTTCTCCACTCTCCGCGGGTGTAATCTTAACAAGACTGAAGACGAGACTGGGTCCCCCTTGTCGAAGACGATGGTGACGGGTCCGCCGATGACGGACTGGCAGGTTCAGGCTCGCCGGAGGAGTTCATGGCACCTGGGAGCTGGTCTTCCTCGTACTAGTGTGAGACCCACTCCGCGTCGTCCGTCAGTACGTCCCAGACGCAACGTGGACCTGCCTTGGCCTTCGTCCTGTTTGTGAACACGTCCGGGTCCTGTCTGAGTCGCGCGCACCCTTGCAGTAGCTCACAACACCGTACAGCGTGACGTACTCATCGATCAGAGAGCTCGCGACAACAAGCGGACCACCCGAGTCCCCCGTGCACGCGTCCTTGTTCACTTGACCGCCGGCGCAGACCATGGAGGTGTCAACGGGGTGGCCCAGCAGCTGCTCGCTCTCGCCCTTCTTGGTGGCGATGTCGATGAGCGCAGTTGACTCGAAGGCTTCGCTTGTCCCGCGGTGGGATCAACGGCCGAAGCGCCGTAGCCAAAGATCGCACCCAAGTCGAGCATGGGAGGTGAGTTATAGATCGGTACGTGCGTCCCCACAGTCGCGTACGCGATCCCGCCGAGCGCGAGGTCGTAGGCTCCGCTCGCGTGGTCGTAGTCTGAGTGGACAACCACTCGAAGAGCTGGAATCTGCTCACCTGAGGCTACTCCCTGCGAGTCGAGCGTGCCGATGGAGACTCAAACTGGCAGGTTCTCGCCTTCGATCCACTGCGTGGCCGCGAGCACGAACTTGGAACCGATGACACTGCCACCACAGAAGTTAGAGCCGTCCTGAGCGGACCGCAGGCCTGCGATAATCTCCTAGTTCGGGCTTGACAGCTCTCGCATGGAACAGCAGACTTATTCGCTTTCTGGACCCGCTGATCTGCAAGTAGTCCGACTGCACGCACACCGTGCTCAGTGCCTCGAGGGCTCTCGCTTCGTAGCCATACACTGAACTGCCTGCGATCACCACATCGTCTCCGAAGTCGTAGTGTAGCGCGAGCGAGTAGACGTCAGCTTCGGCGACGCTCAGGTACGAACTCTCCCTGTTCTCGTAGAGGTCGACCGTGTTGTCAAGCAGCAACGCTGGCTGATGAGTCTGGAGTGCAGGCTTTGTTGTCAAATCACAAAGTCGCTTTCGAGGTGTGAGTATTCACTGCGTCGACAGTCGCCAATTGGATCTTGAACCAAAGAAGGAAATGCGGGACTTTCGACTGCATTACTACAAACGGTTACGTTCCGAGCGACTTCGACATCTCTCAACTCGCGTACGCACCCAAGATGATGCTTAGAGTTCCGACGCTCTTCGACAGCACGGTCGTGTTCGGTACGAACATCGTGGAGACCTACCTGAGCGTGGCTGAGATCGACGTTGATATGCTGGCGCTCCGATACGTCGCGGACGAGGATACAGCCTCATCGACAGTTCTGTATATGCTTGAGTCAAGCGAGCACCGACTACTCCAGCGGCAGTGTCATCGGCTCCAAGTTCGTGCTCACGGCTCCGAGCTGCGTTGGGAGAGTGAGCGCGTCAGCCTTGGACTTCGCTGACACGCTCAAAATGATAGGCACAACCAACCGCGAGCAGATTCGAGTCACCATAGTAATCACTCAGTCAAACTACGACCACGCGAGCGGAGCCTACGACCTCGCGCTCGGCGGGATCGCGTACGCGACTGTGGGGACGCACGTACCGATCTGTAACTCACCTCCCATGCCCGACTTGGGTGCGATCTTTGGCTACGGCGCTTCGGCCGTTGATCCCACCGCGGGACAAGCGAAGCCTTCGAGTCAACTGCGCTCATCGACATCGTCGCCAAGAAGGACGAGTGCGAGCCCCAGAAACTTCTTCGCCTTCGACAGGCAGGATCTGCGTCTCGTCGTCCCCAACAACAGTGAGCGCAATCGGCACCAACAGCAGCAGTAGCACTGTCACTTCACCTTCGCCTATCACCCCAGATCCAAACCTTATCATTTCGTCTTCGCCACTTCCGTCGACTGGCGGCGGCAAGTTATGTGTAGTGTTACCGGAGCTGGCTACAGAAGGTGGAAATGGACGGCCAGTCAATCCGTCAAACAGATACTTGAAGCGCCAACATCATTTTCGCAACTTGGAGCTTCGGCTTTTCCCCGGGGCTCTCTTCTTGAGCAGGTCTGAACAACGCGCGAACCAGGCCGTTGCTTCGCGGCGTTTCGTTTGATCGGACTGAAGAGGATGATACTTAAATATGAGTTTGCTTGGGATTCATGTAAATCAGCTGGAAAACGATATCCTCCTCTTGCAATTGCGTCTTTTCTCCCACACAATCTGCAAACTTTGTCTTCGAAGGTCTTGATGGAGCGATTCGAAATCGCACCAAATCTCACGCTTTCGAAACACGTCAGCATTTGCAAATACGTGCTCAACGTTTTACCTGCTCACATATGCTGACGCTCAATTTACGACGTTTGGCTCCATCATTTACGACACTTTCGCCCCAACCCTATCAGTTCCATCTGATGCAGATCAGATCCAGGCAAATCATCTGGGACATGGGTGGATATCTCCAGTGCTCGAACTGCCTCTCCAGGAAGTTTATGGGCTGTCTTCTGGCCCGTCTCACTTCCGTTCACGGTGGTGTTGATGGCGTCGGCCCGAATGTGCGCCGACTCGCCACGCAACAAGCTGCGTTCGTTTGAGCTCCTCGGCGACCTGCACTGCAAGCAACCAAGCTAGGACGTTTGTGCTCTGGGAGGCATGCTGTTGAGCAGCAGCACCTCCAAATGGTATCTTGCGCCTCACTGCGCTCCGTGTGCAAGGTCTCATCCGCAACAGGCTCGGACCACTGGCAAACGTAGCGATTCCACCTCTTGAGGATGGGCCAAGGAGTGGTGCGAGTTCTGTGTGTTTTGTTTTCAGATCTCTTCAGACACTGCTGATAGCAGGTTGAGGAAACCGGATCAGTTGAGGAAAGTGATTTGGAGCCTTTGCCCACCACCCTGCTCGACGAGGATGCAAGCGGCAGACCACACAAAAGTGCCGCCGCAAACGCTTCATTCGCCAACGTGACAGGCACACCATGCGCGTCGCACTGCTCTCGCTCTGGCTCGTGCTCGCGGGCTTGGCGCTGAGTGCTCCTCGTGTGGCTGCCGATGCCAGCGAAGCGGGTAGTGGCAGCGGCAGTGGTGCTATCGGAAGCAGTGGCGGTAACGGCGCCGGTATCGTCGACCTTGGTGGTGACGCTGTCTACGCGGGCGACAGTAGCAGCAGCAGCAGCAGCGAGTTCGAGCCGACGCCGGAGCCCAATCCCGCGACGTACCTCGTGCCCAAAGAGCTGGTCGAGAGCCTCGTGTTCGTGGGCTCTGCTGGCAGTCCCCACACGTGCGTCGCGCTCCTCGTTGCGCCGCTATACGTGCTCGCGCCAGCACACTGCCTGACGCAGATCGAGCCTTCTTCAGTGAACGAGTGGGTCGTGAGCTTGGGCTTCGAGGCCGTGCCTTCTAACGACACGTCCCAGACTCAAGACGGTGGTGACAGCGACACACAAGACGAGAGTGTAGGCGAGCTTGTCGGCAGGTTCGCGCCGGCGGCGGTGGTGGAGCGCATCGCGGTCGCGAGCGTCGCGTACCAGCCGGGCTTCCTTCAGGAGAACAGCAACCCCAGTAGTAATACAACGATCGTGCCAGTGAGCGACTGGGCAGTCGTCGAGCTGGCTCGGTCCATACCGAAAGAGCTCACCAGCCCAACGAAGCTATCGCGGGTATCCTACGAGGTTGTGTTTGCGAGCGCGACTTCGCTCATCGGCGTGCTGCGAGTCGACCGCACGTCGCTGGACATCACCTTTGTGAACGACAACTTCGCTTTCGCGAACGACCGCTGCGGGATTGCTACTGATACTGCGGCCATCGACAACAACGCCACTGAGACAACAACAGCGGAAAGCGAGTTCCTGTGCTCAGCGCCTCGCCGCCCGGAAGAGCGCGTCGTCATTGGCAGCAGCAAGCACTGGAGCCTCTTGGTGTTCACCACGTTCATCAACAGCGTGCTGCCGATCGGCTTTGCGACTGATAGCAGTAGCCACGTCGACGCTGTCAACAGCAGCAGTAGTAGCATCTACCAGGCGTTCACGTTCACGACCGAGACGACCAAGCAGTTCATCGACGCGGCCACGAACTCGAGCGTGATCTACAGCCCCACGCGCATCATTCTGGGCAACCCGGAGACGCTCACGCCCGATCTCATGTTCATGGCCGGCGTGCGAGCCATCCGCCGCGGCCAGAACGAGTGCGGCGCAAGCCTTGTGAGCTCGAGTTTCGTGCTGACGGCCGCGCATTGCGTGGAAGACACGACCGCCAGCCGCTGGGTCTCGGTGGGTACTGCGTTCTCCGATGGCGTCGACTATGGCGAGCAGATCAAGGTCCAGCGAGTGGTTCTCCATCCCGAGTATGACCACAGCGCCATGAAGAACGACCTCGCGCTGCTCGAGCTCAAGTACCCGAGCATCCAGACCCCCGTGACTCTGTACGAGCGTAGGCAGTTCCCAGTTCTTCCTCGCTCAGGCCAGATCCTGGGCTTCGGAGCCACGTCGAATGCTGATGCTGAGCTCTCGGATGTGCTGCTGAGCGCCCAGATGGACGTCATCGCCTCGAACCACGAGTGCATGCAGCTGACTCCCGACATCATTGACGCCTCGATGTTCTGTGCTACTGGCCAGAATGGCGCCGACGCCTGCGGTGGGGACTCGGGTGGACCACTGCTAGTTCAAGAGACCGATGGTGGGAAGAAATACCTGCTGGGGGTCGTGAGCTATGGACGAGGTTGCGGTTCTGGGGCGCCAGGTGTGTACGCGAATGTATCGTATGGCGCGGCGTTCATCAAGAGCGTGATCAACGCAGGTTCCACTCTCCCAGAGGCCACTGTGATGCCAGTCCCAACGAGTGTGCCATCACCATCATCGCCCTCAACGAGTGTGCCATCACCATCATCGCCCTCAACGAGTCCCGCGAGCGCGGCAGGCGATACAAACTCGGTCACAACGCTCTCGCCGTCGTCATCCTCTTCACAGCGATCGAGTGGTACTGCAACAGCACCAGCAGCTGCCACGACGAAGCCTCTTGCTGCTGCTCAGTTCACATTCCAAGTGCCTGCGAATCTGTCAGCGAACGTGCAGAGTGCACTGGTCGAGTTCCTAACTGGCGGACTGAGCAACATCGACAGCTCGTACGTCAAGGCGCTGCTTGAGGACAAGACGATCGTCTTCGAGTCGAGCGCGAATCTTGAGAGCCTTGAGGAGATCCTGAGGGAGCACAGTGACTCGGCGCTCAGTCAGCGAAGCTCGCGCTTTGAGACTTCTGGGAAGCAGGTCGGGAGTTGCTGAGGCTGACTTGCTACAGTAGGCAGATAACGACGGGCTGAGAAGACTGCAAGGGTTTAGTCGATACATAAATTAGAGTTACACGCCATGCAACTCTTGCATTGCGGAGGCCATAAATTACGTTGCTCGTTGCCATCGCCCACATCCGCTTCCAGTCGCGAATGGCATGGTGGGGATCGTGATGCTGAGCTTGTCCAAGTGGAAGGCTTGCGGTGTCTCGCTCACATGGACGCTCGCGCGCTGCTGCGGCGCTGCTCGGCGCGACGCGAGCGCGGACTCAGCAGCAGGGGCTCGCTGTCACTGGTATCAATCGACGTCACGATCGTGTCACGCGGACGCAGCATGCGCACGGGGCCGTCTTCCCAGTCGCTGTCCGAGAATGACGACGAGAACGACGACGACGAGACGTCCGAGCCGCGGCGCAGCTTGGAGAAGAGCTTGCCGAGGCCCCGTCGGCTTGACTCCGGTGCGGATTCGCTGCGGCGCGAGCGGAAGAGCGGGCTCATGCTTGTGGCGGTGCTGAGCTTGCGGGCAAATTGGGGAGTGAATGAAGCGAGCAGAAGCAGAGCGGCTGAGGTTTGTTCGATGGCGCTCGCATTTTGGATTTGCAGCCAGTATTGGTTCAGCAAGGTGCACGGGAAGATTTTAAAATCAAAAAAGCATGTGACGTGTGACGCAAGGTGTCTCATAAGCATCATCCGTGGGCGTCAACCTCAACTTGGCGCGGGCTCACCCTTTTGACCATTTGACACGTGCGGCAAAAGAGGGCCTTTTGCCTGCACCGCTTCGCTTCCTCGCTTGTTGCTCAAGCGCAAAGCCAGCCCATCAGGCGAGTTCGTCCGAAAGAAGAAGAGCCTGAGAATCGAATGCATTCCAGCCACGTGATTGCTCCAAAAAGCGTGGAGAATTCGAGTGGACCAGCCTCTCGTTTTCTCCAAATCCTTTTTGGATGTCGGACCGATGTCGCGAGGGCGTAATCCGCTCTATGCTCTCTCTCTCTCTCTCTCTCTCTCTCTGCCCCTTCAGCTCATTTCTTCTTCCTGCGCTCTCTTGTCCCTTTTAGATCCACAACACGAACCGTTTTGCATTGCACCACACCATCAAATGGACACCGAACCGAAGCCAGCTTGCTCACCTCAGTTGCGCTTGAAAGGCCGTGAGCTCAGCCGAGGAAACTGACGCCAACCTTGCTACTCAAAACTCGCGGCGGACGAATCGCTGGCGTCAAGGTCCCGATCTTATCCTTATGCCCTTCGTTCTTGCATTCATATTCTCTTTGGCAACTCCTCCTGGACCCTGCCGTGAGCCAAAGCCATATACACACAGTCGTGTCACGCCTCGAGCGACACGAAGAGCTTGCCCGTCATCTCCTTGAGGTCGTGGAACGACTTCTTCACGTTCTGCTGGATCGCGTCGTTCGAGCGCTTGATGTGCCCACTCCAGAGCTTCGCGAGCCAGTCGTCGATCTGCTGCACGCCAAACACCTGCTCCATCTCCTCGCGGTTCTCCTTGGGCAGCGTGTGGCACTTGCAGTCCGAGACGACCTGCCACTCGCTCGAGCAGCTCGCTGCGGCGGTCGTCGTCCCTGATGCGTTCGACGACATCGATGTCCCAGTGAAGGAAGCCGCACGGACGCTCGTGGTCGTGGCGTCACTCACGAGCAGCCAGTTGGCGTCAATGTCCTCCTTGCTTGAACTTTTGCAGCACTCCTTCGCGCACTGCGGGATAGACGCACTCGGCGGCGGCGGCGACGCTCCATTCCGCGCGTAGTACGCCTCCCACTTCTCGGTCGAGAAGTCAAAGCACTCGGCGAACGCCTTGAGCTTGCTGTACGAGCTCCAGGGCACGGACACGCGGCCGGACATGCACATGCCCGCGATCTCGGCGGCCGACGCCTCGCCCGAGTACATGTAGAGAAAGTCCGCGAGGCTCACGTGCACGACCGCGACCTGCTTGAGGAACGCGTCGCTCACGTCCAGCGTTGTCGTGAGCACGTGGATGCCTGTCAGGTGCCGACATGGACGAAGAAGGAAAAAGAAGAACACAAGGATAAGCATAACGACACCGGAAAGCCAATCACTCACTCGTCACACCTACCTTGGCGCATGTCGACTGTGCGGATGCACGCAATGTCGTTCTTGTTCGTGTTCGAGGCGCGAAACATGAACGTCACCTGCACACATCCACACGCACGAGCACACAAACATAGCCCATTAGCCACCCATCCGCGCACAACCGACACGACACCACAGACCAAGCGCCTGATAACAACAGCAGGCAAAACAAAAACGTACCACGCCGTGGAAGTCGGCCGTCGGGAGCTTGGCGAAGCGCAAAAAGTCCATGAGCTCGTCCAGCTTCGCGAGCAGCGCGTCGCAGGCGGCGCCGCTGGAGGTCGGCGGGGACGCGGCGTCGCTCTCGGCGGCCAGCGCCATCGCCGCCTGCTCTTCTGCAGAGCACGAGTTGCCCATGCTCTCAGTTGTCAGTCAGTCAATCGCGTCCTGGCCGGCAAGTCTCGGAATGAAATGACTGTCTGTGATGACCAAACTGGAAACGTCGGAAGAAAAATGAAGAGCAAGCAAATCGGAACCAGAAATCGGAATGGAGAAGAGCGATTGGTGGAAAAGAGGCTTTCTTTCGCAGAGACCGTGAAAACGATTCCGCATTCGTATAAAATGTCGGTGCATCTGCTTGAACTTACTGGCAGTTAGCTTTAATATGCAGCACTTTGCAGCGTATTCGCACCTTGATCTTTATAATAGCCTGTCTCTTACATGGAATTGCTTGATTTTATTGATGAAATCCACTGCTCCAGTCGCCAACTCGCTGGCTCAACTCTCCTTCCACTCTGCTTCAGCCAAAAGCAACAACAAAAACGCCAGCCAGCAGCGACGAGCATCGCACGTTGGGACGCGGCGGCGGAATGCGCGACCTCCGAGCCATGGTGGTGACAGGACAGGACGAGCCAGCGACGCTCCACCGCAGCAGCAACAGCAGCAGTCCAGACACACCCATCCGCAGCAGCCATCCTTCCTCCTCCTCTTCCCCACCTCGCTCTGTAGTAACGGCGACAGGCAGCGGCGCGCTTTTGCTCCTGGACGCAGAGAGAGCAGTCGCATTCCAGGAAGCGCGGCGCAAATTCGCCATGTACGGAAAGCAGAACGCGCACGTGAGCCATCTCTCATCGGGCAGAAAGGCAGCAGCATCACGACCAGTCGCAGCAAGACACGACGACAGTAACGACACGAATGTGAAGCCCGTGCGGAAGAGAGCGACGCTGATGGCGGCGACCATGACTGGTGGCGGTGAGGACGACAACACGACGGTGCTCAAGAACACCCTGCTGCTGCAGGAGAACGGCGAGCTGGCGCTCCATCTGGACGATCTTAGCTACCGCCTCGAGGGTGTCTTTGCGAACTGCGGCTTGGATGACGATACCAGCAGCAGCAGCACGGCGGAGCAGCTGTACGCCGGTGCGCAGAATGTGATCGAGCTTGCGCGGTTGCTGCAGTCGGAACAGGTGCAGTTCGTGCTCAAACTGGCAAGTCCGAGCCAGAACCTCTACGCGCGGATTTGCAAAGTGATGAACTTGCTGCTGCTGCCGACATCGAGTGGTGGTGACGATGCTCACAAAGACTTGCTTCAGCTAGCGGTCGCAGTGATGACGCTCTCTTTGACGCAGAGCGCGGACGCGGACGAGTTCTTCACGAGCGACACTCTGGATCTGATCGTGCAGTGCTTGGCGAAATCTAGCAGCGATGGCAGAGCGGTCGTCGGAAGAGATGGGATGCGTCCGGTCACTGAACCAAGAGCAACAGCAGTCACAGTCAAGACAGATCAGCTGATGCCGCTCAAGAAGACCTGTCTAAAGCGCAAAGCGGGGCCACTGAAGCGTGCGCGCTCGTCGTCGGTCAGCTCTGGTGACGACGCTGGCGAGCAGCAGCAGGTATCAGGTGCACCCTCTCCTGGTCACGATGATCAGCTCTTCACGAAGATCAAGAGCATGCTCGAGAGTCAAGAGGCGTTTTGCGTCGACGGTCAAGTTTTGGAGAAAGTCTCGACTGCTGACGTGCTCGTGGTGGTGCTGCACAACCTGCTGCAGATGGACAAACCCCACGAACAGCAGTTTTCTCAAGCCGGAAGAAGTTACTATCGCCGTGGCCAGCGTAATCTCGCTGGAGCTGCGTTCTCGACGGTGCTTGCTCGAAAGCGCCAGCTGATTGACAATCGAGGGCTCGATGCAATCGTCCAGTGTCTCGTGCAGCGTTTCCAGCACCTGAAGACTTCGTTTCTGAGTGCAGAAGGGGCGTCCTCTTCGACGACATCTTCAGCTTCCCAGTGCGCGTGCTCGCTGCGGCGTGTGCAAGCGGTTCTGCGAGTGCTTGACCAAGCGTCATTTCTGGCAACTGAAGTGCAGCAACATTTGTCCAGCAAGGCCGTTCTCTTCGAAATCCTCCTCGGGTCCATCGATGAGCTGAGCGAATTCTGCTGGGGATCCCGACAAGCAAACAGCATTTGGACGAGATCAAGCGCTTCAGCATGGCTGCATCATCTCGTGGCAGAAGTGTTCCTGGTCTTTATGCGCGTGCTCATCAACCTTACGCATCACAACGAGGACGCAGCGCGACAGGTTCACAATCATCAGGGAATGAGGGTGCTTTTCCGAGCGTTCTGCAAGCTGTGGGGATTCGTTGAAGCGTCGAAGAGATCCTCATCAAACGAAGGAACGCGCACGATGGCGATGGTGTTTGAGGAGAAGCTGCTGTTCGATGCTCTCTTGATGTGCTTGAGCGCGCTGACAAATTGTGTCGAGTTCAGCGAAGAGAATCAAGAATCTCTGTCGAGTCTTGCTGCTCCAAGTGACGGCATATCTGGTCTCCAGGTGTTCAAGACGGCTGGCGCGTGCGAGTTGCTCACTCGTTTCTTCCTGAGCAAAGTGCAGTCGTATCTGCGTCTGATCGAGATGAGCGAGAGTCAAAGTGAGAGCAGTCAAGTTGCTTCGGTCGAGAGTGAAGAAAGTCAGCAGTGGATCCCAGAAGATGTCGTACTTGGTGGCTGCACGTCTTTGCTGCTCGGATGCTTGATGAAAGGGTCGGCTTCAGCCACTTTAGCTGTCTTGGCGATGTTGCCAGACGGCTCAACTCACCTGCTGCTGCGCGCACTAAGCGCGTTCGTTGCCGTCCACTCGCAAATTGGAGCGCTCACTCCTGAAGTTGGGGACTCGGTGCTTCAGGTGGAGCAGACTCTGAAGTCTTTTCTATCGGAGCAGGAGGTTGGCAACTCGGCGACCTTGGCAGCACCTTCGACGCCGTTGCAGACTGTGAGGATCACCGTCAGTGTGGAGAGCGTCAATGAATCTCGAGGCGGACGGCAGCAACCAAGTCAAGATGCAGCCAGGCAGCCTCTCATCGAGGACAACGCTGTTCCGAGAACTGAAGAAAAAGAGGTCACCACTCCACCAGCAGCTGCGTTCAAGCTGCAGCGATGGAAAAAGGTTTGCGCATCAGTGGGTTCAGATTCCGAAAGCGGCGACGGTGAAGCTGCAAGGACGCAGAAAGAAGTGTCTGGATTGTCGGCTCGATCTCCGAATGCTCGATCTCTGAAGAAGTCGAAGGCTCGGTCTCCAGTTGTCCGATCACCCAACGCCAAACGTCCGAAGAAAGAGAAAGCGGCCCGGAAATCACCATCGACTCGATCACCCGCTGCGGCCCTGTTGACCTCATCAGCGACTAGACCGACGAGAAGAGATGGCGCGAACCAAGGGCAAGCATCACCGCAGCGACTGAAGCGAACGCGCGAGCTCGTGAGTGAGCTGGCAGTGAAGCTCGCAAAGGTCGGTGATGATGCAGCCTCTATCACCAAGTTCCCTGCTGTGGTGACGTCAACAGTGAGCTCGAGCAAGGAGCAGCAGCACAGCGATGACGATGGGTGGCATTTGGATTTCTCGAAAGACAATCAGCCTCTTGTGAAGAAGAAGTCTGGGAGAGCGACACCGCCGATCAGGATACTGTCCAGAGACTCGAGCCCGATGACGCCAGGTGCACGACAGCGAGCACGAACAGTTAAAATGCCCTACCGGAGCCCGAATCGACCGAAATTGGCTGTTGCACTCACAGCCATCTCTATGTCGCAGCAAACCACTCTCGAGGACGCGTCAGGGAAACTAGAGCCAGCCAGTAGCACAACAGAGGTGAGCGTGGAGTCCGAGTCATCACTTGAGACTGCGCTCAAGCGAAAACGAAAAGCGGCAAAGCCACCGCCATCGACTTCCACCACTGAAGCCGCCGCAGTATTTGATTTCTTCGAGTGAGTTGCAAATCCTACGCTATTGATTTAATCATCGAACATGGCGGTCTTCCGCACACCCTCTCGCGCACTTTCCCCCAACACAGCCCAAAGGGACGCGAGCGGCACGCGTGAGTTTAGTCTGAAATCCACGGGTGAACTTCGGCGGCCGAACGCCGTGCAGGGGATGCTCAGCGCCGCGCTGACGTCGCGATTCAGCGTCTTGCGCATGCATATCGCTGATAAACAGCGTCGCACTCCATGAATCGCCATGCCCCCGCCCTCACCGTGCATGGGGCAAGCTTGCCGTAACACCCGTTGCACAGCTGGCTGCTGTGACCCTCCTTGGCGTCGTACATCTCCACTCTGCGCTCCCTCAGCGCCCGCCTCCCACCCTTCACTCGTCCAGGACAGTGGCCGCGGGAGCAGCTGCTGAACATGTTGGCGCCGAACGCCACTACCACAGGCCGCTCGTCTTCCACCCCGCCCGCGGTGACGAGCTCGCAGATGTCGTACATGACCCTCTGGCGCAGGCAGTGGTGCGGGAAACGCAGGCCACGCACGCGTCGCCGCCCGTTCAGCGCCAGCACGCGATCGAGAATACCGAACAGCTTGGAGAGGTGCCCTTTCATCTTCGGCTGGCCTCGACGGCTGGACGCGTGACGCCGTGGACGCAGGTCTCCTGGCTCAACTCGTCGTCGAGACTGACCTGCTGAGGGCCATCTTGACGGCGCAATTCTGTACTCTCTTCCTTATCTTGCGTCTTGCCGCCACGTCGGGTCTGGCTGTGGTTCGGCGCGGCGCGAGTTCATCGACCTCCTCCAGACTCGCTCTTCTGGTACAGCACGTACAGCTCCTCGCCGCGCTCGTGGCGCTCGCGAGCAGCCCAGCCAGCGACGTCCAAGGACCCGAGTGCGATCCCCGTACCCGTCTGGACGCGCCCGCTCCAACCCTAAAGAATCCACGAGGTCGATCAGTTCATGGGAGAGGAGTTACGTTTGCGTCTGTGGTAAACTCCATGTGCGATGTGATGGCTGGTCTCCTCCTTCCCATTCCGTCGGTGGAAAGGACGCGAAACCACCGACAAAAATCCCCCTCCAAAGTTCAGATGTGAAGACGAAACCCTGGCGCCGTCGTTTCAAAGCTTTTTCTCAGCATGTGCGCGAGCAACCGCCGCTTTTGCATTCGCCCGACAGCAGCAGACACAGGTCGCAATTCAGCACCATTCGGCAGCATTCCGATGCGCTCGATGCAGTGGCACGCAGAGTGGCCGAGCGCCGACGATCGGCTCGAGCTGCAGTCGCTCAAGGCGAAGATCTTGCGGCGCTCGATCCTGGGCTCGCTCTACTTCGTCTGGGTATGTGGCGTCACGGGAAGCGCGACCATGGCGGCGTACTCGCTGTACGCAGTCACGCGCGCAGTGCTGAGCTTGAACGCGATCCCCGTGCCGCGCAGCGTCGTGTACTTTGTCACGCTCCTCGTGCTGTACGAGACGTACCACCGGCTCACGCCGGGGCTGCACCGCTGGGACGCCGCGCGCCGCTTCATGCACCACATGTTCGCCAAGTACCCGTACTTCCGCCGCACCGTGTGCGTGTTTGAAGAAGGAGAGAAAGAGCGCAAGGCGAAGGCGCTCGAGCCTGAAGGTGATGATGATGATGAGGGCGTGAGTCGCGACGGCCACCGTGACGACGATGAGCACCTCTTCATGAAGCCGGACGGCAAGGCACTCTTTGCGTTCCATCCGCACGGCATCCTCTCGTGCGGCTTTGGCATGAACGGCGTGCAGAACCCGACGTTCACGAAGGCCCACACGCGGTGGCTCGTGGCCGACAACCTCTTCTGGTTCCCGATCATGCGCGACCTGCTGCACTGGATGGACTCGAGCAGCGTGAAGAAGGAGACGTTCGCGGCACTCATGAAGAAAGAGCAGAACATCGGCTTCTTGCCCGGCGGCTTTGAAGACGCGACGCTGTACCGACGGGGCAAGCATCGCGTGTTCATCAAGAACCGCTTCGGGTTCATCAAGTTGGCGCTCCAGTTCGGATACAAGGTACGGAGATGTATTCGCTCGGTTCATGAGCTCTGGCTGCATCGATATCTCACAACCTCCCTTTGCTACAACCTCAGGTCTACCCGGTGTACACGTTTGGCGAGGAGCTCACGTTCGACGCGCTGCCGTACTTCCTCCACTTCCGACTCAAGCTGAATGCGTTCAAGGTGCCCGCGGCGCTCTTCGTGGGCAGCCCGTGGTGCTTCTTCATGCCGCGCAGCAACGTGGACCTGGTCACCGTCGTGGGCAAACCACTGGAGTTGCCCACGATCAGGCACCCGACGAAGCAGGAGGTCAAGGAGCACCACGCGATGTACGTGAGCGCGCTGCAGGCGCTCTTTGAGAAGCACAAGGCGAAGTACTGCGTGGACCCAGACGCGACGCTCGAGTTGTACTGACACGATCGAAAGCGCTGTACGGCCTCGACTAATAGACCGCAAGGCCGGGGAACCGCGCATTATAATTCCTTGATTGTCGATGGCCCTCACCAAAGTGACTGACCCTCCTCGGCATTTGCGGCAGAAAGGTCGCAAGCGCTCTCTTGCTCGAGGACGCCATCTTGGAGAACCTCCTCGAATGATTGTGCTGCCATTCCAGCCCACAATCTATCCGCATCATCAAATACGCCCGACATGGCTACACGCTTCACCAGCGCGCGAAATGTTGGCGAAGCGTCATGTGCGACGTGACACCCTCTTCAGCTGAGCCCAGAGCTGAGGCTCCCGTCCCCGTTCTCTCTGGGCAGCGCAGACCAAAGCGCCGAGGTTCCGACGTGGCGAGGCCGCATGTTTGGGCTTCAAGGTGCGCGCTCCAGTCGCCGACTCGCGATTGCACGTCTGCGAACTCGTTTCGCCCAAAAATCCACTCGAACGTAATCAGCCTGAGTTCATTCTTCCAGTGGACAATCCGAGAACTGACGAGATCCGTTGAAGCATCTTAAAGAAACATGGTCCTGGAGAGGCTATTCATGGCTTTGCCAAGGTCGAATGTGATCACTGACTGAGGCGGTTTTGGGAGGGTATCAACATACAACTTGCCGACGATTCACACTAATCATTGCCTCCGATTACGCTTTTTGTTGAAAAGGACAGCTGGGGATGTGTCACACGCGCGAGCAGCCTTTTGCGGCGCAAATGGCTTCGCCTCTTCTTCCAGAGGCCGTCCAGCTCCACTCTCGAGCTCTCGAGCTCTCGAGCTCATTATCCTATCCCCCACGGCCAGCGCACTCCATCCACGCAAGTCACCATGAGCCCATTCCTCTCCTGCTCGCGCCGCAGCGACTCGAGCGCTGAGCCCAGCAGCCCTCGAGGCCTCCGCAAGCTCTTCCGCAGGCTGCGCAGCAAGCGCAGCAACTCGGACGCCTCCTCCTCGTCTTCAGGCAGCAGCGATGGCGATTTCGACGACGACCGCGTGCGCATCATGCGCCCTCGCGACACGATCGTGACGCCCATCGACAGTGCCACAGGCGGCTCGGAGTCCATGCTGCTGAGTCCACGCTCGCGTCGCGCTGAGCTGCGCCGGAGCGGCGCGCGGGCGTCCATGTGAGCGGAGCAGCGAGGCACTGCGACCCAAGCCCGAAAGAAGCTGCCTATCACAGAGAAGGAGCCTCGCAAGACTAACTAACTGGTCGGCAAGAAACAAGCTAGCGTAGCTCGTAATTTATATTGTGTATCCTCGGCCGGATGATGCCTCTCCGGATGTTGCGGAGCGCACACCACCACCCCCGCCACTTTAATTTAAGTCATTGCGTTCGTTTCAATAAGCGTCGTGTTGGGATCTTCGTTAGCGTCGCCCGCTCTGTGGTCAATGCTCTGCTGAGTGGGTCGTCCCCTCTTTGGTGCGCTGGGCTTTCAGCAGCTGTCCGTCCGTCCGAAGCGATCACTGGTTTCAGGAGAAAAGTGCTTCAGCCCGCTAACGGAATCCCTACAACTTTAATGCACAGCGGACTTCCGGTTGGCAGCTGGGGGTCAATGGCCACTCCAGATTGGCCCTCAGCACTCGTGGGCCTGTTGACCAGTCAGCTCATCAGCCAAGCGCTGCTTTGTGCGGCACAAAGCAGTGAAATCCTTGAGCAGCTCTTCCACTCTCCCCTGATTTGACTTCCTCGCCAGAGTGGGAGCTCAAGCAATACAACCGCACTGCTGTACGGAATCCTTCCCCGCGAGTCGCTCGACAGCCAGCAATCAGGCTGCACACACGCGTCTTGTGTACTGAACCAGACGGACTTCGTCTGCGAGAAGTCCTACCGCCGCAGCAATTCGCCTTTCATCCAGTCCCCCTGCTGCTCATTTAGGCAATCAGTCTCAAAGAAGCTCCGCTGGTCATTCGCCCCATGAAGCTCTATACAGCAGGACTCGTCGCCGCGCTCGTGGCGCTCGCGAGCAGCCCAGCGACGTCCAAGGACCCGAGTGCGATCCCCGTACCCGTCTGGACGCTCGCACTCTTGCAGTCGGGAGAGTCTGAGCTCAGAAACAGCACGACGACGACGGATCTGACTACAACGACGAGATGCATGGCGGTCCTGATCGCTGGCGACTTCCTCTTGGCCCAGGCGCACTGCGTGGCGCAGCTCACATCGCTCGAGACGGCCGAGTTTGGCGTCTTCCATGAGCCAGCGACTGGCGACGAGCTGAACGATGCGGGCTTCACTGAGAGCGTGCCGATCGTGGAGGTCACGTACCATCCCGACTTCCTGGCCACGCAGAGCATGAACAGCTCGTCGCCAGTCAGCTGGCCGAATAGCGACGACGACGAGGTCATCGAGAACGACTTTGCTATCCTCCAGCTGGCATACTCGTCTCCACAGGGACCCGCGACCAACATCCTCAACAACACGGTCGAGTTCGCTCGCAACGGAATCCTGTTTCCGAACTTTGGCGTGCTGCAAGTGGATCCGGACACACTCGCACTCACGTGGCTCGTTGGGGACGTGACGATCGAGGCGAGCGCGTCGGCGTGCGGCTTCCCAGATCCCAGCTCAGGAAGCTCATTGGACGCTGTCGCGTGCGCGACGTCACCTCGCATGTGGACACCACGGAGCCCAGGCGCTTCGAGCCAGATGGGCAGCAACACCAGCAATAGCAATAGCAGCACCACAAGAGACCCATGGCGCCTGCTATTCCACACGCACGAGAAGATCAGCCACTACACCATGTTCTTCGGCTTTGCGGTGGCCAGTGGCATGAAAGCGCAGAACCCCCAGCCGTTCCTGTGGCCGGCGAGCGGCGTCCAGTTCTTCAGCGAGCTCATCCAGGACCCGAATATGTGGCCGAAAGAGGAACTGGAATCCCAAATTATCCCAGGACCCACGCTCAGCTGGCTGCCTCCACAGCTGAGCTTCATCGCCGGTCTGCGCTTCAGTCAAGAGGGCACCAACTACTGTGGTGGGAGTCTCATTGCCCCCACGTTCGTGCTCACGGCCGCACACTGCGTCGATGGCGACGCGAAGCCGACCTGGGTCTCCGTTGGAGCCAAGCGTGGGAGCGGCACAGACGAAGGTGAACAGACAGCAGTCGTTAACGTGATCATCCACCCAGAGTTCGACCGCGTGGGTGCAGCGAACGATCTTGCGCTCGTTGAGATCGAGTACCCGAGCTACCAGAGCCCAGTCCCGATCCACAACTCGCTCTACACGCCTGGTTCGGGCGTGGTGTTGGGCTACGGCGCCATGGGGTCGAGTCCTACGGACGGCCAGCCACTGCCTTCCGACGAGCTCCGATACACGTACCTGGACCTCATTGCGAAGAAAGGCAAGTGCGAGCAGCTCTTGGCTCAGCCGGTCGACAGCTCCATGTTCTGCGCCGGCGGTGGGGAGGTGGACAAGGACGCGTGCACTGGGGACTCGGGCGGACCACTCGTGGTCGAGAGCCTCGTGAAGTCCGATTTCGTCGCACTACTGGGCGTCATCAGCTACGGCAAAGGCAACTGTGGGGCCGGTGGCTTCCCAGGTGTGTACTCGAACGTGACGAAAGCTGAGGCGTTCATCAGGAAGTACGTCTCGGAGGCCAAGTGGACGTCGGAGTTGGCTGAAGATCCGTTCCCAGGACTGCTCAACTATGGCGCGGTACAGGGTCTTCTCGATCCACCAGCGTCGAGTCCACCGAGCTTGCCGCCTCAGACTTCGCTTGCACCAGCCACGGCTGCACCAGTGATCGTCGATACCAACAGTACCGGTACTTCCAACAGCACCAACACAAGACCTCCAAAGACCTCTGAGCCCAACGGTGACAGCAAGTACGAAGTGCCGGTGGACCTCTCACCTGGGGTCAAAGACGCACTCATTGGCTTCCTCATCGGAGACACCAACCAGATCGACTCGGGTCGTCTCAAGGATTCTTTTCAAGATGGTAAGCTCGTGTTCACGTCGACCGAGAGCCTCGATGGCCTGGAGGCGGTGATCTTGAAGCACGAGCGTAAACCCCAGTACCAGCGCCAGGGCCGCTTCATCGAGCAGCCGAGCCATCCAGATCAGTGCTAGAATTCTGGAATGGATTTAATCTCAAAGTGTTATTCTCGCGAGAGTTCTGGAAATGTATAGTGTGTTCGTCTGCTGCTAGTTCGTGTCTCGCCTAGTGTCCTCTAGTTGACGGCACCCGAGACTGCGTCCTTGGACTCACGCTTGGTGCTGAGTCCCTTCTTCAAGCAGCACGCGTGCGTGCCAGGGTTGGCGTCCACGAACGTGTACGTCTTGCAGCCCGCAGTAGGGGTGTGGCACACTTGGAGCAGCAGTCGGCTGGCGAGAGGCCAAGCACAGTCTCCAAGTCGTCGCCGAAGAAGTCGATGTCCGAGTCCAGTTGGGCAGCTCTGCGAGCCTTGACTGCTGTTGCCGCAGGAGCTGTACTGAGGTGTGGAACACACAAAACGTGGGGTTCGTCACTTCGGCCGACACAGCAACCTCACGCGAATGGATGCCTTTTGAAAAGCAAGGAGCTGGCTCATAAAGGGTGGCAAGAAACAGCGAGCACTCCGAGGCACGGGAATGCCGGCACTGCACCGACTGCTTCTTCCCTGTATCAGTCAGATATCGAGTGCCATAGGGCGACGACCCCAATGCAGCCGCATCCTTCTTTCTGGCCGTGCGACCTCAGTCAACTACACCTAGAGATCCTGCGGTGATCACCAATGCGAAAGCGCCGATCAAGGAGCTGCCGTACCCCCCTCAGGCTCGCAGCGAGTTGTTGTGCTCCCCCCTCTCTGTCCTCTGTCCGTCTCGATTCTCGTCGTGATTGTTTTTGGTGTTCCTTCGAGGCGTCGATATCGATTTCGGACAGTCACATTCCCTCTCTTTAAAGCAGTATATCCGTTCTAACGGGTTCTCTGAACTTTTGATGACAAGACACCCCTGTTTTTCTCATTATCTTGCCGTTTGTACGATTCTCGCCATCGGCTCGTATCTTGGCATTTGTATGGCATGGCTCTCTCGATGAACACCGACTCCATTTGCAGACTCGCCTCCAGCCCCGCACCAGCAGCTCCGCCCGTCCACGATGGCGCCGCGCCGCAACGAGCAGTGGCCCACGACGCGCGACCTGCCGCACACGACGACGCTCGTGGGCGCGCTGCGCCGCCGCTGCGTGCTGGGCGGCATCTACTTCTTCTGGGTCTGCGGCCTCGTGCTCTTCGGCGTCATGTGGCTCTACACGCTGCTCTCCGTCGCGCGACTGGCTGTGCAAGGCGAGCCGATCCCGACGAGCGTCAAGGTCCACGTGGCGCTCATGGCGCTCTACGAGTCGTACCGCTGGCTCGCGCCACCGGAGCCGTGGATGCGCGCGCGCCACTTTGTGCGCAACAGCTTCAGCTACTACCCGTACTTCCGCTTCAACACGTGCGTCTTCGAAGGCGACGACGTCCAGCAGCAGCCAGAAGCCGAGCTCTCCTCAGACAACGACGATAGCAAGGCGACGAGCGACGGAAACCTGGCGTACAACTTCACATCGGCGCTACCACCCCAAGACAAGGCGCTGTACGCGTTCCACCCACACGGCATCCTCACGTGCGGCATGGCCGTGAACGGCGCGCACCACCTGCGCTTCGCCGAGACGGACGCCCGCTGGCTCGTGGCTGAGAACCTCTTCTGGTTCCCCGTGCTACGCGACTTGCTGCGCTGGCTCGAGTTCGACAACGTGAGCAAGGACGCCTTTGCGCGCCTCATGAAGAACGGACAGAACATCGGCTTCGTGCCCGGCGGCTTTGAAGAGGCCACGCTCTATCAACGCGGCAAGCACCGTGTGTACCTCAAGAAGCGCTTTGGGTTCATCAAGCTAGCGCTTCAGCACGGCTACAAGGTCTACCCGGCGTACACCTTTGGCGAGGAGCTCACGTACACGTCGTTCCCGTACTTTCTGCGACTGCGTCTCAAGCTCAACGAGTTCAAGGTGCCCGGCGCCGCGTTCTTCGGCAGCCCACTGTGCTTCTTCATGCCGCGCAGCGACGTCGACCTCATCACGGTCGTGGGCACGCCGCTGCAGCTGCCGACGATCGCGCACCCGAGTAAGGAGGACGTGAGCAAGTACCACGCGGTCTACGTGGCCAAGCTCCAGGCGCTATTTAACAAGCACAAGGGCGTCTACGCGACGGACCCGAACGCTGAGCTCGAGCTCTACTAGCTCTGCTAGAAGACAATCAATAGACCGTAACTTGCTATTGCTACTAAGCTTATCATTTTGACATGGCAGACTGCAGCGACTGCACTGTGTGGCTGCGGTACACAGTCTTCCAGGTCTTCACGATCCCCCAGTGGTCTTCGCGCGCGAGTCCGAGGTTCTTCGCCTGCTCCAAGGCGCGCTGGAAGCCCGAGTTTGTGATTTTCTGGTACGCAAGGCGCTCGGCGATGCGCGAATCGCCGTTCGCCTCCACCGTTGCGAGTAGCAGCAGCAGGCGCTTGGAGCGCGTTGGCTTCTTCTTTGCGATACCATCAGTCTGGTGGCCCTCAAGAGTGCCATCAAGCTGGTCCAAGGTCACCTCGTCTTCTCCAAGCTCCAGTTCATCGTCGCCCTCGTCATTCATCACTGCTTTGGGCTTCTCGTGTGGTTCGGAAGACTGGCGTGAAGGCGAGAACACTGGACTCATGGACTTGGCATTATCCACACTTGGCGCCAGGAAGATCTGCAGTCTCAGTTGCCTGCGCCTCGCCTCCGTCTCTGCAGACTCGCGCTTCGCCTTGGCTCGCAGCGCCAGTTTACTTGGGCCACCTCGACGAGCCATCCTCGAGTCAAGGCCACTGTTCTCTCCATCATCTTCACCAGTGAGAGCTGAGTGAGCGGTTCGACCAGTTCGCGCCGACCGACGACCGCTACCACTCGCTGGGTGGGACTGCACGACCTGGTTCACGATCTTGCCCATGCTCAGCTGCAGAGCATTGCTCACGACGGCTGCAGCGACGGCCTCGAGCACTTTCTGCTCAGCATCGAGCTGCTTCTGCGTCTTTGGCTTGACGGGCAACACGTGTACCGCGTAGAGCTGCGAGGGCCTCTGGCAGATGCTCTTGGGGTCTCGTACGCACCAGAGCGACTTGGCGCGCGCCTGCTGCGTGAAGAGCTCCACCTGGGCTTGGAACTCGACTGCGCGCTGCGTCCGCTCGAAGATCGCGAGCAGCTTGGCGCGCGCCATGGAGAACGAAAGCGTGCGCTCTTTCACGCGGAAGCGCACAAAGCCCTGGACGCTGGCGCCCTCCTTTTCGAGCGAGACGCACGCGAGAGTCGTGTGCAGCATGCGCAGCATCTTGCGCTTGGAGAGGAAGCCTGGGGACCTTTCCAAGGTCACGAGCACGTCCGACTTGGAGAAAAGCATCTCGGGGTGGAAGCACGAGCGTGGGACCGAGGCTTGATTGTCCATGAGAGTGCTGGACTCAGCGTCGTGGTTTGTTTGGTTGCTGGTACTGAGACTTGAAGCAGCATGCTCGTTGGTCTTGAGGCCGTTGGCAGCGTGGCGTTGCCTTGCGAGACGCCGAAACACGTCTTCCAGGAGACTGAGGTCGAATGCGAGCGCGTCTTGAGGACTGCGCCACTCGATCTCTTCTTCCTGGTAGCGATAGAGCCCCATGGTCCACCTATCTGCTTGTGGAGGAAGTGTGGAGTGGGTCACTGCTGCGATGAAGCGGCGCCAGCTTTGGCTGTGTTATACTGACTAATGATACCGAACATGTTGCGGAAAACGATGACTGACATACCGATACTGCAGCCTCCTGTGCATTCTCTCAACTCTATCTTTTTAACCGACATCCGCTTGGAAGAGATGAAGTGATTTAGACAATTATGGATCAGCAGTCAGTCTGGATCTTGAAAGGTCGTCAGCATATAAACACAAAAGGGCTGCTGTGTCAATCAACATGGAGCTGCTGCTGCTGGACACGACGGAGAAAGAGGGCGAAGACAACAAACTCTACCACTGCCAGCGCTATCAGTCACAGGCAGCGCCTTCCAGCATTAGCACCACCGGTGCCCAACCGACGTCCTCCTGGCGCGAGCTGCGGGGCGTGCTCGCGGCGGCAGTGGGGGCCACGTCCTCGGTGTGCGGCGAGCCGCTCCAGTGCGCGCATTTTAGGTCCAATGGCAGCACTGCTGGTGATGATACAACGGGGGTCGTGGGCTTCGTCAACCTCTACGAAGTCCTCTACGTGCTCGTCTTCCCTCGGACTGTGAACGTTCCTAACACCATTGCCCAGGTGAGAACAGAGTGTTGGGGGGGGGGACTCGATCTTCCATATGTGGCTCATCATGTGCATTCTTGTGTGTGTGTGTGTGTGCTCGCGTAGTACTACACGCGGTCGAGCTGCGACCTTATGCTAAGCTTCTTTGGGTATCCGGACGCAAAGCTGAGCGAGTGGGGAGGTAAAGCCGAGCCGAGCCAACTGAAGGAGCGTCTCGATAGCTTTTTCGCGACTGTGTTCGCGATCATCGAACAAGGTCAGTCGACTCGACAATATCTTCACAACGATCTGGACTTATCGCATCCTAACTCACGTTTTGTACGGGAATGGTCGTGATAGACCTCTCCTGCGAGACGCATCTTCAGTTTGCGTTCCGCGGCCGCGTTCCTGTGATCAACTACCCGTTGGACGTGCTGGTGCGTGGTCCATTTCAGCTTCCAATGGCACAGTGGGTGCCAAGTGCTTACGCTAACTCAGTTACCTCGCCACGGACTTCTTTTGCGATGACACAGGCGGAGCTCTCGGTCTTGGAGTTGCTGGACAAGCGTGATGGTGCACTGGACGGGGTGAGACATAGTCCATGAGCTGCCAACCTACGTCACTTGCTGCCCATTGACTGACTTATGTCATGCTGCTCGCTCTACATCCGTTGTGTAGGCTGAAATTGCGGGTCGCTGCATTCGCTTCCGGTTCGTCCAGGTTTTCTCAAGGTTTTGTACTGAAATTTGAGCCTTGAGACTGAAAACTTGTGGTCGCTCGCCCTTGAACTCAGGGATGCTGTTGTGCTCTCGACGATCCGCCCGGACTTCATGCGACTGGCGAACCAGTGGGTGCTGCTCGAGCCAGGTAACTTCGTCCCTCAGGCGAGCTTCGCCAGCACGAAGGGTACGCTTTCTTCGATATAGCTTCGCACCCGGACCGCCAGTGTGCAGCTTCTAACTTGGTTGGGTTGCTTGTGCAGATGTCGATGGATTCAACGTCTTCACTTTCGAGCTCCACGATTTCCATTTTGCACGGCACGGATTCTACCCGAAGCGACACACGCTGCTGATACTCGAACGAGACGATGTAAGCCAAAGCTTTCGTCTACATTGTTCTTGACCCTATCGAATCTTGCTGCTTTCTGACCATTTCTCGCCTTCACCGTCGTGCTTTAAGCAGCTCCAGGTCGTGTACTTGGTGCAAAAGGATATCAAACCTGGAAACAACGCCGAGAAGCCATTTTCCAACGAGCTTCTCCAACGTCTGGATGTGCAATCGCTTCAGCAACTCTCGCAACTGGCTTCGTCAACACTGGCTGGATACCACGACGCCATACAAAAGAAGAGGCTTGGATTTCGCACATCTGTGCTGCTTGCGGACGCTGCAGCATCAGGCTCGACAAAGCAACCAGCGCTTCCAGGCTTCCTGAGCTACTTCGTCGTACACGACTTGTTGCGCGACGTCATCATCGGCGAGAGCTTCCAGGAAAGCTGTTCTCTTATTCTTGACTCTGGCGAGCGACGGGAGAGTGCTTTAACGGCTCAGAAAGCGACCTACGCTGTCATATTTTCGCTCTTCGTTGACCGGATCGCGACATTTCAGCACACATATCAGAGCTCCGAGCCACCAGCCAAGCGCCACGAGACTTTAGAATCCAGTGACCCGGACCTGCCGACGTGGATTCCACCAGTGAAGCTGGAGGTGGACGACCCGAACACGCTCTTCCTGCACGAGAAGAGCTCGGACTCTGGCGCCGACATCTCGTCCGAGGACGCGCACATTTTCCCTCCGCCAGGCGAGACTCTCTTCACGGCTCCGAAGGCGCAACCTGGCTCAGAGTTCCTTACTAATCGCCTCGTTCATCAAGACGCCGAGTCGCACGTCATCACCAGCAGCGGACAGAAGCTCTGGGTTGTCGCAAACTACTACGAGACCGTCAACGTCTTTGCGGTCTTCGACGCGGACCTGGTCACCTTGGACAAGATCGAGCAGGAGATGGACCACATGTGTACATTTGGAGGATATGCTCGCATTTGACGGAAGCAGCTCACCCCTGTAGTTTAACCAATACTAATGCACAAAGCTAGGTATCCTAGCACAATAAATAATAGAGCAAGACGATCCCTCATAGCCTCCCTCACCTTTGGTTGCTGGTTCTCACCACCAACTAGAACGAGAGCAGGAACGGTTCACGTGGCGTGAGCGCCGAGACTTGGCCGCGATTCAGCGCCGGGATCTCAAAGTTGTTCCAGAAGAAGAGCATGAGCAGCGCCAGCAGCACCGACATGGTCGCGAGCACGACGTAGGAGAAGCCGAACGGGAACGAGAAGAAGTAGAGGTGGAAGAGCGTGAAGAGGCAGAAAAAGAGCGGCGGGAAGTACATCTGGGCGAGCTGCGAACGCACACTGATGACCGAGAACGACTCGCCGACCCACATGATCGTCATGATGGCGAACGCGAGCAGGTGGTCCTTGTAGAGCTCGAATAGGAAGAAGAGCATCCCGACCTGGATGGGCAATAGCAAACGGAAACAGTCCAGTATAGTTAACACATGTGCACACAAGTGATCACTGCAGGTGGACATTCAGGTTGGGCAATTGACGTCTACCACGTACCAGAACGGGCACAAACATGAGCGACTGCGCAAAGTACGCGAGCACGAGGTTCGCGAACGGGATCTGCAGCTGCGAGCGGTTCTGGAAGAGCCCTGATTGTGTAAATGGTGGGAGGCACAGCCAGTCCGCGGCTTTAAGATCGTGGTTATCAGCACCGGTATCATTAGATAGTAGTAAGTGGCGCATACCGGTGAAGGTGATCATGCGCTTCTGGGTCTCCATGAGCACGAACGCGACGAGCGCCGTGATGATGAAGAAGAGGAACAGGATCGTGTGGATCACCTTGAACTTGAGCGCCACAAACAGTAGCCACTGTCATATCCACAAAAGACACACAGGCAAACCATTAGCGATTACTTCCATCAATTTGAGTCAGCCATGCAATACAAACCATGTACTCACGCTCTTGGCGGCTTCGTCCGGGTTGAACACACCGCCGTAGTGCAGGTCCGAGGCGACTTTGACCGACTCGCGGTAGAAAAAGCCCTTGGCACCATACCGCCGCACGATGTGGTTCATTAGGATTGTGTCATAGCCGAGCACGTGGTCGAGGAAGAGCGTCCAGAGCGGGTTGTCGGCGCCGATCCACTTGAGCGCAAAGCACGGGCTGTTCCGCGGGATGTGGAGCGTGACGACGCGCATGCTGTCGAACTGCGAGAAGAGCTGGCTCTGCTGCGGCTGTTTCCCTATCGTGTCGGCCATTGAGATGTCCTGGAGCTCGATGAGCGACAGCAGCGCCTTCTGCGCCGCGTACACGAACGAGCTGGTGGCGTCACGATACTGGACGTTTTGCTGTTGCTGCTGCTTCCCCTCGTGCTGGTCTGTGAGCCACATTGATTGGTCAGGAACGACCTATACACGCAGCGATCGTAGTGCGAAGCGTTAGTGCATTGGATCCATACTACGCTAGAGTGTGATGCTGGAGAATGCACCTGGATGCGCAGCACCAAGCGCGGGTTGTAAGCTTGCGGCTCACCGCTGCTACTTTCGCTATTGCTCTTGTAACGTGTAGCAGCAGATGGCGCTGGGAAGTATTGCGCCAAGCAGTCGCCGTGAGTGCCGCCTGCGAAGCTCCCATGTAGTAGACAGCAGAGCAGCAGCAGGTGCGACGCGACCACGAAGAGCAGCACTTCCATGCGCAGGCGGCTCTGAACAAACAGACACACACAGTTGAAACAGGAGCGAGTGCGTGAGTGAGCGTGTGTACACATGCAGCGAGAGAGCGAAGCTACACACATATACGCTGCCGTACTTTTGCCGGGAGTAGGCGCTGGAACCACTGCAGCAGCTGCGCGTGCATGCGGAAGTAGATCTCCTCCATCTCCTCCATGTTTCTTCACTGCGTCTCGCGTTCACAGTCAAGGCATCGGGAGTGCAGACGAAATAGGGTCGAGTCCATAGAGTTCCAGGTGGCAAAGGACTGTGATAACAAAATAGGGTCCAGCTCACATTGTGGCCTGTTTTGTCAGTACCATCCTTTGTGACCTTGAGCACCCTAGGTTGTCTATTCAGATGTGACGCACTTGTTCTTGCGACCGAAGCAGGGTCTCTCTGTTCGTCGCACATTCAACACCCACAAGCGCATGCTATAGTCCGAGCTCGCATTTCAGAAGCGTCATAGTCTATCTAAGCTTACACCAGCTCCTTTCCCCTCTCTCTCTCTCTCGCTTCCGAGTGTGCGGATTATCAGTGACATCATCCAGAGAGAAAGAACAGTGAGAACGAACGGCAACGTCGTCGACGAAGCAGCCAAAGCCCGCGCGCGTTCTTCCGGGACGAGACAAGAGACCCACGAGCAGCAGACAGCATTCGAGCTACAAGATGGAGATGCACGCGCCGCCGCCCTTTCACCACCACCCACCAGCAGGCGGCGGGGGAGGAGTCCGCCCGCGCGCGCGCGCCGGCGAGCAGCTGCAGCTCATGTCGTCGCTCGTGACGGGTCGGCGCTACCTGCTGCTCTCGGTGCTGGCGACGGCGATCGCGGTCGCGTCCACGTACCAGCGGTTGCTGCAGCTCTCGCCCGCGGACTGGCAGCAGCTCCTGCTTGAGCAGCAGAACGATACGGACGTAGCTGCCGGAGCGGATGCGGCAACAGTCCCAACGACGAATGTGGAAGGCGGAGCCGAGGCGGCGTTTGGTGCGGCAAATGCGATGACAGCGGGTGTGTTTGTCACGGAGCTCATGCGCTCTCGCGTTAGTGCGGCGGTGAGTGATGCATTGTGCTGCTTCACTGTGCGTGTACCCTGGTTATTGGTGCGTGGTAGCCAACGTGCGATGTGTTTCTTTTTTTCTTCGAATGGTGCAGATCGTGATGCACTTCTACTCGGTGGTCATGTACCATGTGTTCTTGGCGGTTGCACACGCATGCTTTGGCGCGATTCGACCCGTCGAGATCCAGGTAACGTCCATGAGCGCTAGCATGTACTGGGTGGTGCCACCTTCACGCTGCGGTATAGCAGCGTTTAGTCTCACTCTCTCCACGTCCTCTCCGTCTTTATTACTTAATAGCAAACGAAGGAGACGATGATCCACTTCATCCTCATGCGCTGCCTGCTGCTCGCGAGCACGATGGGCTCGGGCCAGAAAACGAAAGTAGGGCTGCTGCTCATCTGGCTCTCGACTGTCGCGTTCCTGCGCGGCATCCTCTCGCTCTGCAGCGCGCGCTTCGAGCACGTGAGTTTGCTTCCCGCATGCATGCATATGATTGGTATCCACCTCTTACAGCGGTTGATGTTATGTGCTTTGCTGTGACGCTATGGCAGCTCTTGACGCGACCCATGACGCAGATGAAGGATCTGCATCGCCTCGCGCTGGCGCTGGGTATCGTGGTCGCGCTGGACTTTCTCATGGCGACGCTCTGCTCACTTGTGAGCGTCTTCTCGCAACTGGTCGTGCACTTTGCCTGGTTTGAGGCATCTCTGCTCCTGATCAAGACGCTGCAGCTGGGCACGAAGGTGGCGTTCCACGTGTTTGACATCGGCAACAGCATCGAGTTTGGCTCGGAGAAGGGCGAGTTCTACCTGCTCGTGCTCCAGACAACGCTGAGCGGGTGCTACCTGGCGCAGCTCGTGTTCTACTACCTGTACATCATCAGCGTCGACCAGTTCAGGGTGAGTTTCCTGGACTTCATCCTGATCATCAACGTGAAGAACGCGACTGTGCAGCTGCTGGAGAACCTGAAGAAAGTCAAGATGTACCATCAAGTGGTGATGGACCTCGATCAGTTGTTCCCCGACGCGACGAAAGCCGAGCTCGCCGCGGTCTCGGACGATGTGTGCGTGATCTGCCTCAAGCCCATGGACACGCAGGCGAAGAAGCTGCACTGCGGACACTTGTTCCACCGCTTTTGTCTTCGCCAGTGTCTGCAGAAGGCGTCGATTGGGGATGCGTTCAACAATGGTATGGATGGTGGCGGTGGTGCGAACCGCGTGGCGAATGGACTCGGGATCGACACTGGCAACGAAGCGCGCACACCGGCGAGCTCGACACTGCGCTGCCCCATTTGTCGCAAGCATGTGCATTCAGGAAAGCCGGATGCGCCAACAACTGAAGTTTCTCCGGAACAGCCTGTGGCTGCTGCCGCTGCGGAAGATGATTTGGTGCGAGGTAACGGGCTGCTGCACGAGAACGGAGAAGCTATCGAAGCAGCTCGAGCGGCTGAGAACGCCGCTGCTGCTGCTGATTCAGAAACCGAAGAAGTGATCCGCTTCAGCAGTGAGTACTCATTTGCATGTGCTTGTGTGATGTGAGGTTCTAACGTTGCGTTTGTATCTTGCTGTATCTACCTCCCTTCTGCAGCCGAGTTTCTGTCTCGCTGGGTCCCATTTCCAAACTTCTCGTTTGAGATTGTTCGCCATCGTGACGGCGCAAATGGGGGCGGAGGTGCTGGATTTACTGTGACGCCAGAGATGGTCCAGCAAGTCTGGGAGGTGTTCCCGCAGTACTCTGCAGAATCGATTCAGTCAGATTTGATGCACACACGATCGCCGGAGCGCACGATTGAGCGCGTTCTGAACGGCAGCTTTGAGACTCGCCGCCAGCAGCAAGATGCTGGCGGGGGTGACATGGGCGAGATCGCGCAAGCCATTGGCGACATTGACGAAGAGCTGCGGTGGAGCTTATCTACGCTCTGGTCGAACTTCTGGCGCATGCAGCTGGTGGAGCGGAACGGCAACGGCACCGAGCACATTGCGCTTCCTGACAACCATCCGAACGGCAACGGCGAGTTGAACGAAGGCCGAGGTGACCCAGACGCTGCTGAGACCCTGCTGCGCCAACTGCATCGGTTGCGACGAGAGGAGGAATAAGTATGCGGCCAAGGGAAACGCGCTCTACGTCAGGCGATAGGTATGCATGCATGCCAGCCCCCTGTTCTTGTGTCTCTCTTTATTATATTCGACGTAGCTCACCACCGCGCGTGCAAGAAGAGAAGTGGTTCGATTTCGCGTGCCGGCATTAATGGTGAATGCATTTTGTTCATTAACGTTGCTGCTGAGTCGAAGAGAAGAGATTTGCTAACACAGCTCAAGATGTCGCTCGTGTCCAGTCTGCTTGAGAGCGGTTGCGGCGAGTAAGTACCCCAGTTATTCTTTTCGTATCGGGCTGGATCTGAATTAACTGACTTCCATTTATAGTACGAGAGAAAGAAGTTCAGGACCAAAGTGTGCGACGGCCCAAGCAAAGAAGGTCGCTGAAAGTACCAGAGAGAAGACGCCACGGATGTCCAAGCTCGTGCAGGAGTGAATTTACGGTCACGATCGAGCAACTATGCAGGATGCAAGCGCGCCAAGAGGCCACGGTGCTCGCAGACACGGGCGGATCCTCATCACACTGACGCTGGGATCGTATCGCTTCCTCTGGATCGTACTCATGGTGTTGCACGCTGTGCACGCCATTGCGTTTGGGAATGAAGCGTGGATATTCCTGAACACAATGGTGCACGATAGCGCGTTGAATCGAGGTCTACAGGTGTACCGGCTCGAGAACACGTTCAATGCCCCAGTGTCAGCAGCAATGGTCGTCTCAAGCTCGTGTGTGTGCGTTTGGCACGGTGTGGTGCTGCTGTGGGCGCTCTTCTGGTCGGTGCGGCAAAAGAGGTTGGGGTTCTCTCGATTGCCGAGCAAAGCTGATCGAGGCGCTTCCAGTAGTGTGCAATCGCGGAAGATCCAGCAAATCTCCGGTGCGATCACGCCCCCGTTACGAAGAATGCACTCTGCCTGGTCAGGCGTCTTTGGTCTCGACAGCGAGCACTTCGACAACGTCCGCGACTTTCGGGAGCTTGTGGAGGTCATCTCCCAGACGTACATGGCGTACTTCACGAGCAAGGCGATTTCGTCACGAAAGCTGACCTCGTTCGGCGCCATCGCACTGACGCTGAACTGCTGGTCCACGCCACTGATCGACCTCGCCTGGCGGAAAGATGAGAGTAAGGCCCGGTACTTTCGTCTCCTGATCGGCATTTGGCTTGCGTGCTGCTTCACGATTGTAATGCGGGCGATGGAGTACTACGGATACATCACCGACTATGCGCATGCGAGGTACTTCAACATCGAGTGGACTGTCAACAGTCTGAGCCAGCTGCTGCACATGATTATCAACACGTGGCTGGAGATGATCATGAATCGGGTGAACCTGCTTTCGATGACGATTGCGATGGAGACTGTGAAAGCCCGCGTTCGGCAGCCGCGTCAAACACAACCACAACAAAGCACGCAGCTCACGCCTTCCTCGATTCTGCCGGTCGATCTTGCAACCCGAAGACAAGGTTCGCCGGTGTTTGCGTTGATACCAGTCGTGGCCAACCCAAGTGCGCGTCGCCGTCGAGTGCTGCTCTATGCCTGTGGAGCGACAGTCTTGGGGCTCCATATCAGCTCGTTGCTTCAATCGCCGTTCGTTGAGCCTCGTAATGGTTCGATTTGCCACGTGGAAGTGCGTCCGTGGCTCCAAAAGTATGCGTCATGCCTCGCACTCGAGCTCAACTGCCACCGTCTGGGCATCACGGGTTCAGCTTATGAGTTGGAAGTGGAGCTGAGGAACGTGAACATAGTTGACCTCAAGGCGCTCATCTTCTCGCACTGTCCAAGACTGGAGGTGCCACCGCTGATTCAAGAGCTCAAGCACCTCTTCGGGTTGGAGATTTACAACAGCTCCATCGCGCAATGGGACAAAGACGCCGCTCTCTCACTGGATTCCCACCCGTTGCTCGCTGTGCTCCGGCTGATTCTGGTTCAAGGCATCGCAGAGCTGCCTCGTGGACTCGTGTCCTCAAACTTCCCAGCCACTGACATTGATATCGTGCTCACAGACCTGACCTCGCTCCCGGATGACCTCGAGACAAAGTGGCCACACAGGATTGAGAACCTCGCGATTGAAGGGAGTCAACTGAGCAAAGTTCCAGCGTTCGTGACGAGAACCCAGATCACTCGACTCTTCCTGGGCTCGAATGGCATCCAAGTAGTTCCGACGAGCCTCTTTTACAATCGCAGCTATGACGCACTGATGCTGAGCGGGAACCCGATTCGAGCGTTCCCGCCATCACTATTGCAGTCAACAGGAGGAGGAGGAGGAGATGGGAGGTTCACATGTCTGCAGTTGCTGATTCAAGCGACGGCGATCACCGATATACCGGAGTGGGTGGTAGCCGACACGCAGACCGTGGTTGCAGGATCGACACCGTTCTGCTCGCTGAACGAGAGCTCCACCCTCATCGTGTCGGGACACTCGGTCGACTGCACCCCATTCCCGTATCCGATCGCGCTCGCGTTCCCGCTTGCGTTACACGCGCCGTCGCGTCTGCCCTGAGTGAGCGAAGATAGCGCCACTCTGTGTGGTCTTAGTCGCGAGAAGGTGTTCGCTCAGTCGACAGCTGAGCCAGTCGCGGAATGAGATGATCAAAGAACACTCTCAGTCAAAGTCGACGCCTGGGAGGGGCTCTGAAGTTATCATCCTCCGTCCATGAATAGCAATCAAGTGTACAAGAAGCAGCAGCAGTTGGCGTCCGAGAACAGCAAAAATAACGAGGCTCACGGGATGACATCACTCTCGACGACCACTCAGTACTTTAGTCGCAGGTCTGGCCCAAGCATGAACTCGGTCGGCCCCACGGAGTTCAGCACCCGCGCCGCAGCCGCCACTGCTAGTGATAGTGCGAGAGCTCGCCGGCATGCGCTAGTGGAGGACACGGGCGTGCTGGTGGTGCAGAACCAGTTTGCCTACCGGTGTCTCTGGGGACTACTGCTGTTTCTGCACGCGGTGCACACCGTCGCGTACAGCTACGAGGCGTGGGAGTACTCGAACATCACGGTCATTAGCAGCGACTTCAACAAGATCCTGCGCGTGTTCCGCCTCGGCTCCTTCTTCCACTCCCAGGTGGCGACGTGGGTGCTCATATCGAGTGCGCTCGTGGCCGCGGTCCACGCGTGTTCTTTCCTGCGAGCGCTCTTCTGGTCCGTCAAGCTGCGTAGACTCGTGTTCTTTGCCAAGATGCCAGTGCACCATCGTCAGCTGTCGGCGATGAGTGCTCATGAGGCAAAGCGGCACTCAAGAAGTGCTGCAGTCTGGAGGTTGCGGTACCTGTGGATGACTCTGTTCACCATGGACAGCGATCACTTTGATGCCGTACGAGATGTCCGCAAGCTGATCGAGATCGCGTCGCAGTCGTACTCGATGTACGTCATGGGCAAAACGATCTTGTCCAAGCCCATGTACGCGTACGTTGGGATCTCGCTGACGCTCAACTGCTGGTCGACACCGCTGGTACAACACATTTGGCGAAGACAAGAGAGCCGCAGACGCTACTTCCGCCTGCTTGTGGGTGTCCTCTTGGGCTGCTGCTTCACGCTCATCTCGCCGCTGGTCGGCTACGTCGCGTTCAAGATCAACACAAGGTACCCGCAGTGGTTCGACATCGCCTGGAGCATCAATGCGCTCACGCAGCTGCAGGAACTGATGATCGACAAGTGGCTCGAGTTCTTTGCTTCAAGGCTGAATGCCTTGGTCGTCACAGTTGGCATTGAGACCCTCAAGCAGCGCGTGGAGTGTGCTACCATCATTGCAATTGCCACTTCGGGTATCAAGCGCATTCCTATCACCCCCAGTCAAAGCGGTTCTACAGCTGAAGCCACGGAAACCCCAGCTGTGGAGTCTGTTGTCATCGTAGGGAGAATACGACAGCAGCGGTGGAGGTTTCTCTTTCTCGGCCAAGGCGCCGCAATCCTGACGATTACAATCCACTCGCTAGTGCGATCGCCATTTATTGGGCCGCATGGCGGGTCCATCTGTCATGTCGAAGTGCAGCCGTGGTTCCAGCTCCACTCGTCCTGCTTGGCTCTGGAAATCAACTGCAAGAGTATGGGGATCAACGGATCGGCGACCGACATTGGTGCTGAGCTGAGGAGCGTGGAAACGGATCAGATCGTGGCGCTCATTATCTCCGACTGTGCGCAACTTGAGATGCCTCGCGAGCTCCAGACGTTAGCCAGTCTGAACGCGTTCGAGATCTTCAACAGCGACATCCGTGAATGGAACGAGAGTGCTGCTGTAACCTCCAGTCTCCAACCGAACTTTGCCATACTTCGGATGGTGCTCGTCACTGGCATTCGAGAACTACCGCCAGGTTTACAAGCTCCAACCTTCCCGGCGAGCGATATCGAGTTCACGCTTACTGACTTGGCGTCACTACCAACAGACCTCCACCTCAAGTGGCCGCAGTTGCTCGAGAGACTGACGATCGAAGGCTCGCACTTGACGCAAATCCCGGACACACTCCTGAATTTCGAGTTCGAGTGGCTCTTTCTCGCGAGTAATTGGATTCGACAAGTGCCTCCGAGCCTCTTTGTGAACCACACATACAGTGCGCTCATGCTGAGTGGCAACCCCATCCAAGAACTACCTGTGAGTCTGGGTTTGCCGGACAACAGCGGCGGCACCAATGGCTTCAGTTGCGAAAACTTGCTGCTTCAGCTGACAGGCATCCAAGAAATCCCCACGTGGACAAAAGGACGAGTGAGCGAGGTCTACGCTGGCTCGACGCCCTACTGCTTGACGAATCGATCAACCTCCTGGACAAACAGCAGTGCCACTGAAGCCCTGAAGATCGACTGCTCGCCGTTCCCAACACCAGTTGCGTTGTCCTTCGATGTGCTGAGTCTCGCTCAGAAGCGTAATCCCGAGTTGGTTCAAGCCTTACTGGAGAAACTGAGTAGATGAAGCAGGGAAATGAAAAGGAGAATCGGAGATCAAGACACACTCGTCGGGCTTGGAGACTCGTGTCTGACTGTTGTTTATTACCACCAAGTACCCTGTTCGGTGCCTCACGATGTGCCATCCCCATCCAAGATTGACCGTAAGTACTGAGCGACCTCCAAGTTGCCTACCGCACCAAGCGATTCATAAACAACAGCATGGAAGTCAGTCGGCGGCTGGTCAGCGTAAGCCTTGTGTGAATGACTCGCACGAGGCTGAACGTACCGTGTTGTATTGCCAGTTGAATCGGCGTCGATGAAGCCCCCGTTGCCGACTGTGAAGGGGCATCAACCGGCGCTTTGTGCTTCACAAGCACCCTGACGATATGAAGCGCCGCCTGCTCTCTTTCATTTGGATTTGTGGCTGCGAGGTGTAGTGGCTGCAGCCCGCTCTTGGTGAACGCTGTGACCGAGTTGCCGCGCTGAATCAGAGCTTCTGTGAGAGTGACCGTGGATGCAGCCAGCTGCTGTTGCTGACTCGGAGATGAGCCGGCCAAGTGAGCGCACTGGACAGCAAAGTGCAGCAGCGAGTTCCCAGTCCCAGCGTCTTGCTCGTTGACGTCGAAGCCAAACGCCGCAAACTTGTCGATCACGGAGAGTTTCCCATGCCTCGCAGCGCTGTGGATCGCCAACTCGCCGTCGGAATCTCGCATTCCACGCAAGCAGAAGTCTAGCCTGGTGCTGTTCTTGCTCTTTGTCGCCTGCTGAAGCAGTCGCTCGACTGCAAATGCGTTCCCAGCGATGGCTGCAACGTGTAGTGGCGAGAGCATCTTTGGCGGAAACTGCTGGTGGAGAGCGTCCGGTGGGAGTTTGGCGATCAGGAAGTCGATCATCGCGGTCTCATCGCTAGCGCCCGTAGCGTCGTCGTCTCCTGCATTATAACTGCTAACGTTCCCGACAGCTTCATGGAGCAGTCCGCAGCCGTGAGAATCCACTTGATCCGCTAGAAATCGGCCCTCGTCATCATTGCTGTGTTGCTTCTCAGTCTTAGCGTCCAGCAAGAGTTGCACACAATCAGTGGATCCGGAGATCACTGCATCGAAGAAGGACGATCGACCATCAGCATCCTTCAGACCACCAATTACTCCTGGAGCCGCAAGTGGCTTCGTCTGCTGCAGCATGCGCCTGACTATGACCGCATTGCCCGCTCGACAGGCGTCGTGCAGTGGCGTTCGCAGTTCTCTCTCACTCGGTCGACCCACGCTGACGCCAATGTTGATCAGCGTCTTCGCAGGCTGCACGTGGCCAAACGCTGCTGCGTCATGGAGCGGACTCCGGCCATCCTCATCAGTCATACTGGCGAGCATACCGGGAGTGAGCACAGCCGAGTCGTTGAGCCATTGGCGAATGTGGAACCCCCGGCGAGCAGCTTCGTGCGCTGCGCTTCGCCTCTTGGCTCCAAATGGATGGCATAGGTTCAGTGACCTGCACTCGGTGACCAGCAGGTTGAGGATGCTCAGGTTGCCCGTGGCGAGCTCGAGCGCGCTCTTCCCGACATTGTTGACATAGTGAACGTCCAGGAGCTCAGTTTCAGCCTCACCGCCACCACCATTCATTTGCCCGCCTTGCTGTATCAGGAACTTGATCAGCGGCATATTCGCTGAGTGACACGCGATCATTAGCAGCGAGTCGCCATCGCCTGCTCGATCAGTCGCGTTGATCGAAACCTGGAACTCCTCAATGAAGAACTTGACTTTGTCGAGGTTTCCAGCTTTGCAGGCGTTCACGAGCTCTGTTTCAAGCTGAGGGTGCAGTTGCTGAGCGCGACGGTTTGCGCGCATCGCCGAGTTCACGAGCGCTTTGCTCGAGCCATCGCGGTCTTCTTCGAGCTCCTGCGAGCTGTCCTGAGCGATCAGCGCCAAGTTGATGCCACTGGAACTAGAGACGCTGTCGAGCCACTTGCGCCTAATCTCGAGGAAACACGACTCGTGACCTTGCAGCAGCGCTATTCTCCACGCTGTGCGCGCCTGGGCATCGGCGATCGTCACGTCTGCACCATATTCGAGTAGTAGCCTCACGGCCTGTAGATTGCCCAGCTGGGCTGCGATGTGGAGAGCCGTGAAGCCGACAAAGTCCTGGTCGTTGATCTTCACCTGCGGCACCTTGGTCAGGATCATCGTCATGGTCATAAGGATCTGCTCCTGTCGATCGCTGAGCTGCCTCGGGTTCTCGTACTGAGTCTGGTTAAACAGCAGCGCTTCATGGAGAATGGACCTCTTGGCCCACGAATCCCTCTCCTGGCCACTGAAGATGTGAGGGAACAGCAGCAGCAGCTTGGTGACGATCGAGCCCATGCCATGCCGTGCGGCTTGTAGCAGCAGCGAGCGCTCACGTCCAGACGTCTTGTGCACTCGCTTGTGGATCTGGTGCGAGCCTGAGTTGCCAGCTGAGACTGCCACAGTCTCGTCAAAGAGCGATGCCGTGGTGGCCAACAGGTACGCGGCGATCTTCTCGCGATGATGTGTAACAGCGAGCTCCAGTGGCGATTCCCCTTTGGCATTGAGCGCATAGACCATACCTGGGTAGCTGCTGGCTAGGATCTTTGGGATCACGTGCGTGAGGATCTCAAAGTGACCGTGCTTGGCTGCCAAGTGCAGGAGATTGTTCTTCGTAGCCAGGTTCACGACCGTCATGTCGGCCGGTTGGTCGTCCACGGCCCCATAACCGTCGAGCAGGTCGATGACCGTCGAGAGGTTCCCCCGTCGCGTCTGGATGAGCAGGTCGGTCTCCTGAAGCACCTTCTCGATCTGCACAGCCCTTCTCGCGAGGAAGCCTCGCACTATACGCGTAGCATGTAGAGCACAGCGCCAGGCACGCTCCTGAGTCTGGAAAGCCCGCTGGAAGCGCACGTACTGCCGTCCCAGAAAGCCCCGCACCACGCGCTGGACGCTCACAGCGCACGCTATTCGGATACTGAGCTCCTCATTCAGGCGGAGCTGAAGGACACGCGCTCGGTACACGTACCCGCGAGCCATTCTCTGTACTGCGATCGCCGCCTTGTGCCGCAGCTCGTCTCGACGGCGCCTGTGGTGTACGTACCGGGCTTTCTCGGCGTGGACCCGCTGGAAAGCCCACTGTATCCTCTGCGCTGCGAGGATCTGTCGGTAGATGCGAATGCGGCGCACTCGCTGGCGAGCCTGATAGCCCTGGAAGAGCCTCGTTACAAGGATAGTCAGACAGCGCTGGCGTTGTTCTATCAGCCGCAGCCTAAGCTTCCTAGTGGCAGAGCGAGCCATACACGCCCGCCAGGACCGTTGTATACGCTTCACGTGGCTCGCACGCTGTTCAAAACTGCGTACAGCGCGCTCCTTCGCGACGATCTTGAGCGCACACCACCTGCGGAACTGGAACTGCACCTTGCGTGCTGCATCGTTCTGTATAGCGAGTATACGCGCACGCCGATCCTTCTCCCCCGTGATGATCGCTGTACCCTTGGTGACCTTGACGAGGCTAACACGAATGCGCTTGCGCACCTGGAGCTTCGTCTTCATCTCGTGGAACTTTCTTCGTAACAAATAACCTCGATACGTGCGCTGGACGACGAGCGCGGCCTCGCGTTCGCGGTGGAAGCGCTCGCGGCGCTTTTCGTGGAGCTTTGTCATGAAGAAGCGCGCCTCGGTCGTCAACGCCAGAGCCTGAGTCTCGTTTGTGCGGCGCTTGCGGTGGCGATCGCCCTCGAGTGGGGCGCTGGTGTACGAACACGCCTCGCTCACGCTGCGCACGAATGGCCGCTCGGGCTCGCGGGACTTTGGATCTTTCGAGGACGCCAGGGCTTTCTCGGCCCAGGCAACCGCTGGGTTTGTTGGCGATAATGCAGTATCGGGACCATTGTGCTGCTTGTGTGGGGTCAACGTTGAGCTCTGCCTGGGGTGGCTGGTGTCAAAGGTATTGGTGATGTGGTGCTGAGCGTTGAGCCTCGGGATCGGCTTGACGGTCGTGACGATGGACACGACGTCGCTGTAGGTGCACCGGCGCGTGCCAAAGTAGAGACAAGGCGCGAGCGCCATGGGCTGGTTCACGTTCACGATCTGCTCATGGCGCACTTGTTCCTAGGTTATTAAAGAGACGAGCACTGCTTGTTAGAAGCCACCACCATGACGATCTTAATGACCTACATGCGGCATAAAGCACCTGAACGCGCAACCACTCGTGCTTCTCGAGGATGATCCGCGGCCCATCATCATCACCATCATCGAGCTGCTCGCCCGGCATCGCCACCCAACTGCCCTCCGTCTCAAGTGGAGAGTCCAATGTGGCGCTGTCATCGAAGGGGCGGATCCGCTCTTTCCTTCACGTGTGACTTCTCGAGCCATTGGCGCTATTGCGAGGAGCGTTTCAGGCTCGAAATCGGTTTCCGCGAGTCGACACGGGCTCATAAAGCATCGAAGAACGCGCGTCTGCTGTGCATTGGCTTGGAACTGAGAGAAGAAAGAGGCCTCATGCTGGCCGTGGCGACGAGGGAGCAGCCGCAGGACGTCGACCTCTTTGTGACGCTGGCCGACCGCGAAAGCGAGAGCGCGGCATCAAGCCCAGCACTGGACGCCGACGACCTGGACGAGTCCGCAGCTTTAACACCCAAGCAGAGCTTTGAAGGTGATGAGGAGGATGGGGAGACAAGAACGAACGAGGCATGTGAACAGGATTCAAAGGCGTTAGAGGCTGAAGCGTTCGAACCCGAGGATCCGCTCGAGCGCTCGCTCCAGCGGATGCTGCAGACGCGGTGCTTCTCCGGCTTGGACGGCAAGACCACCTCGTACTTGTACACGACGCAGCTCACGCACTCGAACGTCGTGTCGACCGTCGTGACCTCGCGGCCGTTCAACCTCAAGCGGCGGCAGAACTCGCTGCTGGCGCTCAACAACAGTAACAACAACGACAGTGATACCAACAGCAAGCCTGATGGCGGTGGACTGCTGGAGAGAAAGAAAGGGCCAGTGGGCGGCGACGGTGGCAGTCAGGCCACGCACGTCTACGGCCAGCCGTGCAACCCCAAGAAAGTGCGCAACCAGCAAAAGGGCAAGTACCAGGCTCAGCTGCCGGCGTTTAGACGCAGCCTACCGTCGCTGCCGATCCCAGTGAGCCGTTTGAACCAGGAACTCATCCAGGTATGCCCTCTTAACCTGGGATTTGCTGTAGAGATGCCCATCATTGAGTGCCTCACTGGGAATTTACAATGAACCTAGGAGCGCGACAAGTTCATGGCCCAGCTGCACAAGGAGCGCGAGGAGAAGACTCTGCTGGAGAACTGGGCAGCCACGAAGCTCCAGGCGTGCTACAGAGGCTACCGGAGTCGCCCGCGGGTTGTCACGTACCAGATCCGCCAGCAGCTCAACAGTCTACGCGCCATTCGCCTTGACGTGAGCCCACCTCCCACTGCGCTTGTCGTCTATTGATTGGCCTTGTGATAACGAACTGTGCGTATGTATGGCTGTAGCTCTCGGACATGAAGGAGAGTCTGAAGAAAGCCGAGGAGGCTGCAGGCACAGACCTACGTGTAGGCTCGCAGCAAGTGTCCCCGTGGCGGAAGGATATAAACGACCGAGCAGGCAAGAAGCACGACGTGAGGACACACAAAGAGCGCATTCACAGCGCGGCGACACTCATCCAGGTACGTGGGCAGCCAATTTTCCACCGCGATCGACTGGTTCTGTTGGAATCTCAGAGGGTACATGGCTCGGGGATGTCTAATCAACGGATCTAATGGACTCTATTAGGCTTGCGTCAAGCGCTTCCTGGTGCGCTTTGGGTACGTGCACCTGCTCGCCCGGCACTACGACGAAGTGCGGCTCAAGGCCGTGATCAGAGTCCAGGTACGGACGTTCTGTTGAGATCCCCATAGACTGTCTATCCTCCGACTAGGTTTGCTAACACTGTTGTCAACACACACCTCTGATCCCCACTAGAGCATCTATCGCGGCTTTCGACTTCGCAACCGGATCCACCGCGTCGTCGCCAAGCTGCAGCAGCAGGCCGTGGTGCAGATCCAGAGCCTCATCCGCGGCATCCAGGCAAGGGAGCGCGTCTGCATCCTGCGCTTTGAGCAAAAGTCCGAGCGAAGGAGACTCGCGGGTCAACCGCTGCAGTTTTCGTTACCGAGTCGCACGAGACCCGTGGCGGCCATGAGTTCACTGAGACCGCTCTACGAGCACCGCAAGACGCGCGCCAAGCTCGAGTTCAAGAGCGCCAAGTGGAAAGAGGAGCAGATGTACCTGCGCATCCATGTACGCTTTTCTATTGGTGATCTGAGCTTCAAAAGACTGGCTTGAGACTCATCGATGATCTCTATATATTGCTCATAACAGAAGGTGGCTGTGAAGCTCTGCATCAACCGGTCGATCCTGCACCGCCGGCTGCTCGCCGAGGCGCTCTCGACGCCCAAGAAGCGCAAGTCGCGGGCCTCATCGGCGCAGAAGAGCGTGCGAGTCTCAGCACGGAAGAACAGCGTGAGGGGGATCGTCACCGCGCGCTCGCAGTCGCGGAGGCGAGAGCTGCAGGTCTCTTCTCCATCATCGTCCTCGGGAGCTGGTGGGACAGCAATTGGGACGCCGCCGTGCACCCCAGGCGCGCCCCAGTCCGTCAGACGAGTGAGCACAGCTGACAGCAGCAGCAGTAGTGTGTCGTCCTCACGCGCGCTCACGGGCTCCGTCCAGTCAGGCGAGTCCGAGTGAGCCGTTTGGGGGCTGAGAAGAATGGAAGAGCACTTGGTCGACCCTGGAGTTGAGCTGTCGGACGTTTTGATTCGCTGTTGTGAACGTGGCAGGCGGCTCTGATGGGAGGGGGTCCTCCGATCTCACACCCGGGCGAGCTGAGCTCGCGCGCACTGGACCAGGGCTCGAGGATGAAGCGCGTGACGCGTCCACGAGCTCCATCTTGGCTGCTGGTGCCGCGTCTCAAGTCCGATGGGAATCAGCTCCTGAGCTGACTCTCTGTTCCGTGGAAAGAGTTCAGCGAGCCACTGTGCCTCTTCGCCCCGTCCCACGGACAAGACGCAAAAACCACTGGCTTCAGCTCGAGACCACTGACGACGGCGTCCACGAGAGACCACCTCGTCAGTGTGGAGCTCTTCACTGAAGAGCCATTTTTGCGAAGCGCATTCGCTGAACTGGAGAGGAAAGCCCCGGGTGGGAGTTGCAGCCTCGCTCGTCGAGTCGCAGCGTGAAAACCACTCGCTCACTCTCGTCCGGTTCGTCCAGGTGAGCTGCTCAGCGGCGGGTGGCTGGCAGGACGCAACCACAACGTGTACCCATTTGTTCTGAAAACTCCTTTTCCCATCCCGAATGCGCCACCACCGGATGGTTCAGACCAAGTCGGCGTTGGACTGAAACATCCGGTGGTGACGCATTACCAGCTCCCTCCGTTGGGTTCACAATTCAACCGAGGCATACAAAACTCAAGGTGTCTGCTGCCGAGGTGGGTCGTTTCTCGCCTTCTGAGTGAATGAAGGTTCCCGTGGAAAGAACGCAATACAAACTGATCCTGCGTCACGTGCCGCGACTTTTCCTCACGACCGCATCTCTCTCTCTCTCTCTCTCCATTGTGTCAGCGCTCTCAGCCGAGCGTACTGCGGCTCCCCCGTCCTTCCACTCGCTCATTCTGCAATCTGCGGCCTTCTCCACAGCCCAGCTCCGCGCCTCCTCTCACGACCCCGGGTCCGTACCAACCACCGCGCCTCTCCACAGTCACCATGGGTCAAGTCTGCTCGGGCGCCGCTATCAGCAAGAACGTGAACACGCCGCGCGACCCGGCCGACAAGGAGCTCGACGAGGTCGAGATGCGCGAGACCAAGATCCCGGACTTCGACGCGTTCTTCGAGCAGGCCGCCGAGCCGCTCAACAAGATGGTCGAGCTGCACAACAGCATCGCACAGAGCGAGGAGAACCTGGACGCGGCGGCCTCGGCGATCCAGGGCGAGGCCCAGGTGCGCCTGTCGATCTCGGGCACGGGCCGCGTCGACCTCGACCTTTGGAAGTTCGATGAGAAGGACAACGAGTACGTGTTCACGCAGCTCGAGGTGGAGGCCAAGGTTGGCTCGAGCTCGACGCTGCGCGACGCCTACGAGCGCACGGAGCACGCGATCGGGAACCTCAACTCGGCCGTGGACCAGCCTGCGAACCTCTCGCCGACGCAGTTCATCGTCAAGCGGGGCCGCCTGTTCATCGAGCGCAAGGGCTCCCAGGACGCGTTCATCCGCGACGTCAACGTCTCGATCTTCTCGCTGCGCAAGCAGCTGGCGCTCGAGGCCGGCGTCAGTGGCCTCAAGGAGGGTGTGGTGATCTTCGTCAAGGAGCTCGCCAAGGTGCAGGACGTGGGGCCGCTGAGCGCCAGCACGAACGAGGACGGTCGCATCGTGGTCATGTGCGGCGACCAGGAGCTGGACTTGCGCAAGATGGACCACCTGTCCAAGCCCGCGGCTCAGCTCCGCGACGCGCTTGTGGAGCTGCTCGAGAACGTCCAGACCGCGGCGGTGTCCGTCCCGGAGCTCGCGGAGCAGAGCGCCGCATTCGCTGAGGAGGCCCAGGCGTTCCCAGGCAAAGTCCCTGACGCCGTGTCGGAATCGGACCTGGGTCTGGGCGACAAGGCCAAGGCGCTCCATGCCACGACCATGAACGCCAAGGCACTCGCGAGCGGACCAAAGATCGCCAGGGCCACGGCCTCGATGATCAAGTACGCCGGGATGGAGATCAAGCAGGCCATGAGCATCCCTCTCGGCGGATAAAGTTCGTTGGTGTGGGTATTGGAGGAGTGAGTGCAGAGTGAATAGCGTTGCGTGTAGCCATTGAGAGCAGAACTAGAGTGAGAGAGAGGAGCGAAAGAAGCTCCTGTGCTGAGGTGAAGCTGCTGAGGATAAGAAAGAACGCGTAATATAAACAAACCGTTCGATTGTCAACCCCTCTTCAAATAGCCCGCAGGCTTGCTGCCGAAGTTCACAAAAGTGTCCGCCTGGCAGCTAATAGCTCGGGTCCGCAGCAGTCGGCTGGCGAGATGCCAACCACTGCCCCGAAGTCGTCGCCGCAGAAGTCGATGCCGACGTCCTGCTTGTCGCTTTCACGAGCCCGGGTTTCTATTTCAAAGAGCTTCAGCTTTGATATCGGGGGGGGGGGTTGTT
>JAASFQ010000719.1:0-15601 GCA_023333845.1 Globisporangium polare | reverse complement strand
TGCGGTGGGACGAGCGACGACGCGTGGCCCAACAACAACTACGGCCACGGCCGCCTCAACGTGCTCGAGGCCTACGAGAGGCTGGTCGCGGCCAGCTCAGCCCAAGGACTGTAGGAAGGTTGTGGCGGGAAGCCTGGGATCGTCCATACCGTGGGTAACATTTGCTAATCAATCCGCGTTCCCGTGACACGCTCTTGAAGTCAGTCGCCAGCCATCCAGCCAGCCGCCAGTCTGAGGCGATCGCGTGAGGTGAGACCTACTGCTGTCGGCTTTCCGAATTGGGGGAGCGAGTGGCTGGATCTCTCGGGCAATAGCCAGTTGGGCGGACCTCCGTCGCCAGCACCTGCAGTTCGAGTCGACGAGTGGGAGCTGCGCACACGAGACGAAATGCTCTGAGGGCTGCTGGGCTCGAGATCAGGAAGGCTGGTCGCGACAGAAAAAGGGCCTTGAGGTTTCCTGTTACAATCTATATCCTGCCGGAGGTCAATCAACCCAGCTGGAGGTTTCGGTAGAAGTGACGGCTGAAAAGGAATACACTGCTTAAACTGATGACGAGCTCGTTGATGGACGTTCACAACCTATTTGTGCTGACTCTTTCGGGTGGAGTGCCGTGACTGACTCAGAGAGAGAGACCTCCAAACCGTTCGCCATCAAATGGTTTGGTTTTTTTTGTTCCCAGTATCCTCTGCGCCGCCACCGCCACACACCGTCTGGTGCTTGAGCGAATAATGATTGACACTTTCCCATCCCTCCCTCCTTCCCTCCATCCGAGTCGGTTGATTGCGGAATGCGTGAAGTGAGCGTGGTCGCCTGAAGCGCAGAGCCCGCGCAAAGGTTTCAGCTGGGAGGGAGAGAGACCGGACGACCAGTCGGCGGTTCATCGACGATCGCATGCCAACTGCGGTACTGCCTCCCCACCGGTCGGACTCGGGTCCCGCCCTTCAGCCAGGCAGGCCTCCATCCATCGGTCAGTCCTCATTCTCCAATCTTCCTCGCCACGAGCAGCCAGATCCTCCACCCTACGACCATCCACCATGTTCGTCCCAAAGACCCTGCTCCTCCTCGCGGCCGCCGTCATGGCGCCGTCGGCCCTCGCCGCCACGCAGCAGGCTGAGCCACTCCTCGGCGAGGTCCAGGTGACCAACCAGACGGTCTACACGATCGCCAACAAGATGTTCGCCGAGGCCGAGACGATCTGGTGCTCCAAGGGCTGGACTGTGATCTCCAACTCGAGCGGCATCCTGAACGAGGGCAAGCCAGTCAGCGGTGTCTTCGCTCCAGCGAACGTGACTCTGACCCGCGCCACGGCGGTCGTGAACGCGCCAGCGCAGACGCTCTTCGACTACCTCATCACGCCCAAGGGCTACCAGCTCATCGACCCGACGAGCAACCCGGAGGACTTCTCCAAGGCCCCGCTCCAGACCTTCAGCACGGCCTACTGGCGTGGATACGGCAAGACCGACAAGAAGCGCCTCGAGGTCGCGCGCACGGAGGCCTCGATCGGCCCGCAGGCGCCTGTCCGCGAGTTCGTCGTGCTCAACGCCATCGACGCCATTACGCGCCTCTTCGTGTCCAAGTCGGTGCAGCACAAGGGCGACCCGGGCTGCTCGATCTACGGCCCAGCCTCGTGCAACGCCATCTCGACCAACCCGGTGCGCGCGCTCAACACGTTCGCCGTGCAGGTGGAGCCAGTGAAGGGCGACGCCTCCAAGTCGGTCGTGCAGCTCATCAACTACGCCGACCTCGTGACCCCGGACATCCCGTACTACGTGATGAACTCGATCAACTCGCAGTTCCTCGTCGCCATGGTCGGCCGCATGGAGGCCTACTACGCGCCGACGCCGGCGCCAACCACCACGGCCTAAGTATTTGTTTTTAAAGAGAGCGAGCTGAGAACGCGCCTGAGCGCCGCCGAAGGAAGCGATAACTGTGATGAAAGACCAGGTGGACTGGTAGGTTAGGTTGCCAGATAATAAACACTACGCTCTTGGCGCTCGACATCCATCTGAAGACAGCGAAGTCTTGTGCTCGCAAGAGCCGAAAAGCAGCGAGCCTGGAGCTCGTGAGCTTTGTCAATGACCTCTCGGTAGCCTGGCGTAGGTATTAATAGTCGAGCCTAACTGACCCAAGACTAGTTATCACGACAACCGAGATCCCGGCTGACCTGAAGCCCAGACGAGCCGTGCTCAACAGTCCGGCGTGACTCGCTGCGCGACCCTGAAGGGAAAGCCGAATGGCGTGTCAACACATTCACGTCATCCGCTCCCATTGCGTGCCGGTAATACCGAAACGAGCGTTGCGCTCCCGTGTGTGTATGCGGCTCGAAGTGGTGGCTTCAACTGCAGACCCGCCCTCGGATGGCTAAACAAATGCGCTTCGATTTCCCTCGCGAGCGAGCCAGAGGACGCGACGATGGACACGGGCAATGGAAGATTGAGAGAGCGCGTGAAATCTCCGAGGTGTCCACTGTGCTCAGCGGGGCCGAGTGTAATGGGCGCGGCGGCGGTGTTGACGTGATGCGTCTTGATGAGCTCGGCCATTGAAGACACGCTCTCTCTTCGAGAATGCCTCCAAGTCCATACGAATCTCCATACAAAGCGCTGCATAGAGAAAGGGTTGGCAAGCAAGCAAGCACACACACTTTCATCAGCAACAGGGACTTCGTTGAAGCTGGGTGCGTGTCAAATAGCCTCTGCAATATAATCCCTTTGTCAGTATCGAAGGTATCAAGTATTCGGGAATGAGAGGTTGCAAGCGAACCCTCAGCCTCTAATTAGATACCCCTTCCAAGCCGATAGACGAAGGCGCTGCGTGTCAAACGTGATCTGACATGCGTGCCTTGACAGAAACGGGTCAGCGCTTCAGCGACCGAGAGACAAAAAGATCGTCAGTTTGACACGCGACGTGACAGCGGCCAGTCGCTTTGGACCTCCTCGACGTGCGTGGCGAATCCAATTGATCTCTTGGACTTGCAGCAGGAGCTCAGTTTCACTTTCGCCTCCTTCTTCACCGAGTAGAGTCGACGAGTTCCACGACCATCCGCGCCATGTTCGTCCCAAAGACCCTGCTCGTGCTCGCCGCTACCGCCGCCGTCATGGCGCCGTCGGCCTTCGCCGTTGAGGCTGGCGACGCCTCGCTCTCTAGCTACGTGCACAAGCAGCCGCTCCTCGGCGAGTTCGAGTGCAACAACAAGACCGCGTACATCATCGCCAACAGCATGTTCGCCGAGGCCGAGACGATCTGGCGCTCCAAGGGCTGGACCGTCGTCTCCAACTCGAGCGGCATCCTGAACGAAGGCACGGCCGTGAGCGGCGTCTTTGCGGCCGCCAACGTGACCATGACCCGTGCCACGGCGGTCGTGAACGCGCCAGCGCAGACGCTCTTCGACTACCTCATCACGCCCAAGGGCTACCAGCTCATCGACCCAGGTAGCAACCCAGATGACTTCTCCAAGGCCCCGCTTGAGCAGTACAACACGACCCACTGGCGCGGCAAGGGCACGGCCGAGAAGCGCCTCGAGGTCTCCCGCACCGGCGCTGTCATCCCGGGCTTCACTCCACGCGAGTACGTGACGCTCAATGGCATCGATGCTAACACGCGCCTCTTCGTGTCCAAGTCGGTGCAGCACCGTGACGTCCCAGGCTGCTCGATCTACGGCCCAGCCTCGTGCAACGCGCTCTCGAAGAACCCGGTGCGCGCGCTCAACACGTTCGCCGTGCAGGTGGAGCCAGTGAAGGGCGACGCCTCCAAGTGCGTCGTGCAGCTCATCAACTACGCCGACTTCACCGCGCCGGAGTTCTCTGCGCCGCTCATGAACTCGATCGTCCTCCCCTTCCTCGTCGACATGGTCAACCGCATGGAGGCCTACTACTCGCCGACGCCAGCGCCGACCACATCCGCGTAGGTCTCCACAGAGTATACATGCGCGTAGACTTGGCTGTACAGACTGCATGCTCCATTAAGCCCAGCGAAGAATCGAAACGTATCCAACGCTATCGATCACCTCTACTCATGTGGTTCTGTTTGACTTCGATATGTGAGCCCACGAGCGCTCTGAGTACACTGGTGTTCCAGTCTCGGGGCAACACTCTAACGCTTTGCCCCCAGAGGTGAAAGAATGTTCAGGAAGTGGAGAGTCCGTTGACAATCGATCTCTTTACTCCATCTGACAGATAACGCAGGCAGGGGTGCGCAAGCTCAGGGAACCGAGTGGTTGATCCACGCACGACGCACTTCGGATTTGTAGACGAACTGAAAAGACAACCACTGACCTCCGAGCTAGATCGGTGGCCCAGGTGCTCGCAGTTGAGGTTCCAGAGAGTCGAGTTCCTTCTTCAGTTGAGGTACTGCCGCTCGGTCCCTGTGCGACGGTCCACCAGCGGCGGCTTGAACACCGAGGTGGGAGTCAGATACTCGCCCAAGACGTTGAAATTGACGACGTCCGGGTACGTTTCGCAGAGCCACTCGAAGACGAGCACGTGACCATTCTCATGCGCATAAGGCGCTGCATTGCGTGAACAGCCCTCACTGCGGTTCGCGTGCAGGAACTGCAGCGTTTCGAAGTCCCCATGCTTCGCCGCATTGTCCATCGCGCGCGTGGTGCACCCGACACTTTCTCCATAGTGCTCGTGCAGCCACTGGACCATCTCGAGCGAGGCTGCGGCGTCCATCGCCTGCTTCGTCACGCCGCCGTTGTGGTTCGCGTGCAGCCACTTGACGACCGTCAGATGACCGTTCACGGCGGCATCTGTCATCGCGCTTGCGCTATTCCATTCGAGACTGTCGGCAAACTCACTGTCGAGCCACTTGAGCATCTTTAGGTGGCCGTTCGCGGTCACGTAGGCTACGGTGTCGGTGTGCACGTGGATGTCCGCGTTCGCTGCGATCCACTGGACGAGCTCCAAGTGTCCGTTCACCGCAGCCTCAAAGATATCGTACGTCGGACAACGCGTTTCGTGCGCGACTATTTGGGAATGGAGCCACTCAACAACGTCGACGTGTCCGTTGCCAGCAGCGTCTCCGAGCGCGTAGACTTCCGCCATTTTGCTGCCTTCGTGGTGCACGCGCAGGTTGTGGAAGAGCCACTGAACCACGGGAAGGTGGCCGTTCGCGGCTGCTTTGGACAACGCTGCATCGTAGCCGTACCCGCGTCTCCTGTCCTCCGCTAGCCTAGGTGAATCCCGTGACGAGGAGGGGCTCTGGGCGGTGCGATAGAGCCACTCGACGACGTCCAGACATCCGCTACCGGCTGCGAGTCGCAGTGCATCGCTATAGCGCGAGGGTGGGTGAAGACCATGAACCAGTTGCACGACCTCGATGTCGCAATGCCCTGCGGCGTTTACGAAGGCATTCTCCGATCGATCCAGTCGGAGTATAGTTTTTCGCAGCAGCCACTTGGCGATGTCGCTGCATCCGTTTTCGATTGCGATTTGGAGTTCGTAAGCACTCACATTGCCCACTTTGTTGTCGACAACCCACTTGACCATCTCGAGATTCCCAGCCTCCACTGCAAACCCCAAGGGGCTCTTGAAAGACATGCTACGGTGCTCGTACCCGTGCGCCAGCAGGTACTCGAGCACGTCGAGGTGTCCTCCCTCGATCGCCGATTGCACCGCTCGGTGCGTGGCGGGGGATGCTAGTGGCTCCGTGTTCTCGTGCAGCCACTGGACAACAGCGAGGTGGCCGGAGCGCGCAGCGTGCTGGAGAGCGCATCTCAAGTGGTAAGTCGCCGCCGTCGCGGACTGCGACTGCTTCTTGAGTCACTGAAGCACGTTCAAATGACCTCCATGTGCCGCGTTCTCCGTGTAGAGAGTCAGCGACTCGACCTTAGCGCAGTGTGCTATGACCCACTCCATCAGGTGCACTTTGCCCAGCGCCGCCGCCTCCGCCATCCCCTTGGACGCGTAGCCGCTGGGCAAAACGCGCACAGGCACTCGAGCATCTCCACATTGTCGTGCCGCACTGCGTGCACGAGCGCCAGGCTGAACACGTGCGAGCGGTAGAGCGGGTGAACCGCGTCAGGCGCTTCACGGGCGATCAGGTGTCGCAGCGCCGTGAGGTTGTTGAGCTCGCACGCGCGCTCGATGGTCCAGCGCGTGCGGATCGGCGGGTCGATGAAGCTGTTGATCGTGGGCGCCAGTTCATCGAGTCCCGCGCACGCGGCGCACAGGAGCGAGACTACGGTGAGCGGTTGGTGGCGGTGCATTGCGTAACGGTGGCGGAGGTGGCGCTCGGGCTGGCTGCGTGGAGGAGGAAGGATGCATTCACGGTGCTTCATGCGCTTTGCGTGGAGTGGGTTCATTTTGCTTGCACGGACAGCCCACGCTTTATTCGTGCTGCTTTGACTTGGTTTTCGTATTGGACAAAGCCCCCCTTTTTCGGAGTTTCAAGGTGCATTTTGACGAATCGTCGATCGGAGAAGCTTGTGTTTTGACCAATAGCATCACGACGCTGGGTGCGTGTTGTCATAACGTCACCGAAAATGTGTCCACAACGTCACCTTGGTGACGTCCACATCGAGCCTCTACCGCCATCAACCGCCACATGTCGGTCCACATACAAACCCTTATACAAATGAAAACGCCGGGAGAGCCACAGTGGTATATCCCCAGAATCAGCCACAAAAGTGAAGAAGGTGACGCCAGGGCCGACCATGACATGACACGAAATGCAATGACGTCGATCGCGCTCCCGGGCATTACGAAGCGATTCGGAAGCCCAATTGCGGCGCTCGCTCGCTGCTTCTTCTCCAAGGGTCGGACTGCGCTGTTCATCGGCTTGTGACTGCGCCTGCGCAGCGCCGAGCTGACTGTCGAAGCGGCAGAGGCTCATTCGCACATTCGCGCTCAACAGCTCAAGTCCAACGAACAGCTCCTCTCAATCACGATGGCGACCTGGGGCGAGCTCATCAAGGAGGCCAACTGGTTCATGATCTACTACCTGAGCGTGATCCACATCGGCGCCCTCGTCGGCATGCAGTGCATCTTCCGCGTCAGGTGGCCCACGCTCGCGCTCGGCCTCATGCTTTACTTCCTCTCGGGCATCGGCATCACCATGGGCGCGCACCGCCTCTGGTCGCACCGGTCGTTCAAGGCCCACGGCAGCGTGCGCTTCGTGCTCATGCTCTGCAACTCGCTCGCGAACCAGGGCACGATCTTCCACTGGACGCGCGACCACCGCGTGCACCACAAGTACTCGGACACGATCGCGGACCCGCACAACTCCGGTCGCGGCTTCTTCTTCGCGCACATGGGCTGGCTCATGGTGAAGAAGGACCCGAAGGTGATCGAGGCCGGCAACAAGCTCAACTTCGACGACCTCTGGGCCGACTGGACCGTCGTGCTGCAGGAGAAGCTCAACCCGTGGGGCCAGCTCTTCATGTGCTTCGTCGCGCCCATGCTCGCGGGCATGTACCTCATGGGTGAGACGTGGTTCAACTCGCTCTTCGTGTTGGGCTTCCTGCGCTACGTGCTCATCCTGCACGCCACGTGGCTCGTGAACAGCGCCGCGCACTTCTATGGCTACACGCCGTACGACGAGACGATCCCGCCGCGCGAGAACTGGCTCGTGTCGCTCGGCGCCATCGGCGAGGGCTGGCACAACTGGCACCACAAGTTCCCCTACGACTACGCCACGTCCGAGTTCGGCGTCACGCAGCAGTTCAACCCGACGAAGCTCTTGATCGACATCTTCGCGGCCCTGGGCCTCATCACGGAGCGTAAGCGCGCGCTCGGCGTCTGGGACAAGATGAAGGAAGCCAAGGCGCACGGCCACCACGGCCACGAGAAGGTCGTGCAGGACCCGCTCGGCGACGACCCGACTCGCGCCTTCTCGGAGCTCAAGGCCCACGCCATGTAACTAACCGGCTGGCTGACTGGTTGGTGGTGTCCACCAATGCATATTCGTCTTCAGCTCGATTGGCTTGCAGGTCGAGCACATCATAACCTTATCGAACTATTTTCCCATTCCTTCCAAGAGCGTTGTGCTCCATGCGCATGTTGAGCTCTTGGTGGCCTATCGATAACGACTGCGCGAGCGCTTCAAGCTGATAATGCTGATAATAATGGGTGCGGAATGGCTACAGCCACGAAGCGTTAAACTCAAAGCGGATGATGCTTGCAGCAAGCGGACGAATCGCTCTCTGTCTCGTGATGGCGACTTGCCAATATCGGCAATCACGCGTCCCACGCCACTCAAGTCCACACACGTTTACTAGTGCACCATGCGCTCATTCATGCGTGTGCTTGTGTGTGTGTGCTGGAGTGTCGCTCGTTCGTATAGAGACGCGTGGCCGATGTCATCATTTCTCTTCCTCTCGCGTGGAGGCAGAGAGCGCTCAGGAGCAACACGGCCGTCGCGACCTTGTCAAGATCCAAGATCCAAGATGTCGTGGCTCTTCGCCCGCAATGATGCAATGGCAAGGAGTGATGGTCCGAATCAATCTGGCCAGCTCCGGCGCTTTTCACGCCACGGATCTCTTGGCTCCGGCTCGGGGTTGCATCACGGCGCCCGTCGTGATGAGCGAAGATCCCAGATCCCGTCTTTCCAGGCGCCTTCTTCGTCTTTTCGTCCGCATGTGTGATGAGAGAGATCGCGAGTCGCACACGCAGCCGCGCGTGGAGGCATGCATGTGAGAGAACCTCAGTCTTGAACTGGACAGCACATTCCCACACCTCTCCCGTCTCTCGCTTCCCACCAGCCAGCCCATCGAGAGAATGACGCTGACCACCACCATGCGCAGCGCCGAGGCCGAAGCCCTTCTCACGAGCTCCCATATCGACAGCGTTGACACCTCAGCAGCAGCGCACACTTTACCACGCTCACACTCGGACGACGACTTGGCCATGGACGCCTTCGAGGTCGCCATGCGCCTGGACCCGAGCGAGCAGGAAGAGCCGCCGCTCGTGACAACAACACCAACCCCAGCAGCCGCAACGACCGACAACGAGCCGTCGCACGTGGAGATCGCGTTCTCCGGCTCGGGCGGCATGTTCACGTACCAGATGGGCGTGGCGGCGTACATCCAGGACCACTTTGACGTCTCCGACTGTCATTTCTCCGGCTGCTCGGGCGGCTCGTGGGCGGCCACGCTCCTCGCGGCCGAGACGAACGTGCACGCCGCGTGGAAGGTGATCCTCGCGAACCAGCAGCGACTCATCCCAGCCAACTACTCGTGGTACAGCGGCTATGGTCGCTACGCGAACATCGTCGGCGCGACGATCCAGGAACTCTGGGCCGACGACCCGGACGTGTTCAAGCGCGTGGTGCAGAAGCACCTGCACATCGCCGTGACCAAGTTCCCGTCCATGGAGGGCGAGACGCACAACTCGTGGAGCAGCCTCGAAGACCTCATGAAGTCCATCATGGCGTCGGCTCTCGTGCCTTTTGCGCTCTCGGGCAAGCTCTACATCGAGCACCGCGGCCAGAAGTACATTGACGGCTGCGTGAGCAACTTCAAAGGCGTGAACCTGCCGTCGAGCGAGTACAACACGCTCTCGGACGTCTCGTTCCACGTCAAGAAGTTTGCGGTCGACACGGCGCGCGCGAGCATGACTACGCTCACGAGCTACCTGCTCCCCGCGGCGCTGCACAAGCCGCTGGCGGCCTACATCTACCGCGCGCTGCCCAACCTCGTGGCGCCGCACGACGTCATCTCGCCGCTGTCGCTCACCGCCGGCGATGGCGCTACTGAATCATCATCAGTATCAGCCAGCGACGGACTGGGATCTATAGCCCCATCTAAGGCCAAGGGCCGCGTGCAGCGGCTGCTCATCCGACCGTGGACCTGGCGCGGCCACTCGCTCACGTCGTACCACTTGACAGTCGACATCGCGACCCACCAGCTGCGCTTCGACACGGGCTACAAGGACGCGATGGAGAACCACCACGAGTTCGCGGCCGTGCTGCCCCCCAAGCAGAGCTTCGCGGCATCAGCAGCAGCATCGCCACCACCGCCAGCTAGAGCCGCGTAGGGAAAAGGCTGCGTACCGGCCGCTAATTTATCACATCGTGTGCCATACAAACCGCCAGCAAGCATCACACTTGCTTCGTCACCATTCTCAACCAGCTCAATGCGTTCTGGAGACTTTCAATGGAGCGCGGTTGGCTCAAGAGTTCTGCTGTGGAGCACAATCGAAACACCACACGCAGCGGGACGGAGAAGGGGCGATCGATACAACCGCCAGCGGAATTCCACTCACTTCGTAAAGTCGTTGCCGTTCGCCACTTGACTGACTGGCTCATCGTCTGTCGCTCTTTGGCTCTCTTGGGTACTGTACCTTTGTCCACTCACACCCCCACGCTCACTATGTAAAAACTGCCTGTCCACCACCTGCCCAGCTGAAGCTTCTCTTAATTACCACCACCATTCACGGCGCTCCTCCCTTCACGCCATGCGCTCGAGCACGGCGCCGATGTACGGGTCCTGGCCGAACCGCGCGCGGATGCGGCGCAGGTTCACCTTCTCCGGGTAGTGCGCGTAGAGCCACTGGAGGATCTCGAGGTCCCGGTGGGTGGCCGCGAACTCGGCCGCCTGGTCCGTGCACCCTTCGCTGCGGTGCGCGTGCAGGAAGAGCAGCACGTCGAAGTGGCCGTAGAACGCGGCGTTGTCCATCGCGTCGGTCGTGCACGCCTCGCTGCGGTTCTCGTGCAGCCACCGCACGATCTCGAGCGAGCTCGAGCTGTTCATCGCGCCCGTGGTGCAGCCTTCGGTGCGCGTCTCGTGGAGCCACTGGAGCACGTGGAGGTGGTCGCCGTCGGCCGCGCCGTCCATCGCGTCGGCCGTGCAGCCCTCGGATCGGTTGGTGTGCAGCCACTGGAGCACGTCCAAGTGACCCCCTCGTGCCGCCGAGTCCATCGCCGCCTCTGTGCAGCCCTCACTGCGGTTCTCGTGGAGCCACTGGACGATCTGCAAGCGACCGTTGCCCGCCGCGCCGTCCATCGCGGCCTCTGTACAGCCCTCAGTGCGATTGGCATGGAGCCACTGCACGATCTCAAAGTGCCCTCTGCTCGCCGCGTCGTCCATGGCATTTGTGCTGCAGCCTTCATGGCGATTCTCGTGGAGCCACCGCAGGATCTCGAAGTGGCCCTCGGCCGCAGCGCAGTCCATGGCGTCCTGTGTGCAGCCCTCGCTCGTGTTCTCGTGCAGCCACTTGAGCACGTCCAGGTGGCCGTTGGTTGCCGCGTTGTCCATCGCGGCCGTCGTGCATCCCTCGCGGACGTTCTCGTGGAACCACTTGACTGTGTGCAGGTGGCCGCCGCTGGCCGCGCGGTCCATGGCGCTCGTCGTCGCGGTCGTGATCTCGAGCGAGTGCAGCCACTGGATGCAGCCGAGGTTGCCGCTGTAAGCGGCGTAGTCCGTGCCATCGGGGACGTCCAGGCGGTACTCGTGCTCATAGAGGAACTTGGCGACGGCCAGCTGGCCGCCGTGGATCGCGTAGCGGAACGCCTCGTTCGAGCGCTCCTGGCAGTTGGCGTCGAGCCACTGGACGACCTCGAGGTGGCCGTTGAGCGCCGCGCTGTCCATGGCCGCGTCCGTGCAGCCGACGTTCTTCGGGTGCGCGTGGAGCCATTTGAGCACTTCAAGGTGGCCGTTGCCCGCCGCGGCGTCCATGAACTTGGGGCTCCAGATCACATGTTCATGGTTGTCCGCGAGCCACACGAGGATCGCGATGTTGCCCTGCGCCGCCGCCTTCTCCATCCCCTTGGAGGCGAAGCCACCGGGACAGTACGCGTGGAGCCACTGGGCCATCGCGAGGCTGTCGTTCGCGGCCGCGAACACGAGCCCCTTGCTGAACAGGAACGCGCGGTAGAACGGGTCGATCGCGGCCGACTCGAGCGAGTGCAGCCGGTCGAGCAGCGACAGGTGGTTGTGCTCGCACGCACGCGGCAGCGTCCAGTACTGCGGCAGCCCGTAGTCGAGGAAGTCGCTCACGCGCTCGACCACGTGCGGCAGCGCTTCCACCGGAGGGCGCACGCCGCGGCACACGACCACAGCCGACGTGAGCACCGGCAGCCCCGCGTGGTTGAGCTGTTGCTGCTGAGGTTGCTGTTGTTGTTGGGCGACAACGGGTGCTGGTGCTGCTGGCCGCGTAGCTGAGGCCGTGGGAGCCGTCGCGAGCGTCGTCATGGTCGCCGTGACGCTGTCGCTGCTGCGCTCTTTCTCGGCACGGAGGCGGTGCAGCAAACGCGAGGATGCAGAGCCCATCGACGCTGAACGATAAGAATCAACTAACGAGGAACAACAACAACAAAGCGAGCAAAGAGCTGAAGCAGTCGAGCAAAACGGTATCTTAGAGAGGTTCCATTTATACCAGCACAATGCAAACGTAAAGTGTAACCATTCTCATAAAGGCTATTCGAAGAGTTACAAATGGACTATTTGCAAAGAGAGAGGTTCCCGTGGGGTTTCAGTCTGGGCAACACAAGCACAAGCAAAATAAAAAGTGAGCCACGAAAAAGGAAATGGCGGCACCTGAGAAGAACGTGTCGTCGGCGCTGCTCGTGGCCGAGCAGGTGCTCGTCGTGGCGTCCGCGAGCGTCTCGTTCGCCGGCTGCGCGTTCATCTTCTTCACGTGGAAGAGCTTCAGCGGACCCAACTACCTCAGCAGGCGCATCGTCGCGTCGCTCGGCCTCGCGGGACTCGTCACGGCCTTCGGCTTCTCCATGTACGCGCCTGTCTTGCGTTCGTGTAGCTCTTGGTGTCTATAATGGCGCGCGTGTGGCTATTTACGTGTGAGCTGGCATGTGTCTGTGCGTGCGTGCCGTGACGCAGGTCCATCGTCGTGAACGGCGTCGGCCAGCAGTACGAGCGCGTCGAGAGCCTCTGCTACCTGCAGGCGTTCACGCTGCAGTACTTCTACCTGGCGTCGTACCTCTGGACCGCGTGCTTCGCCTTCCACCTCTACCAGATCATCGTCAAGCGGTGCGTTTACTATAGTATTCTATCTATCCTGATCACACCGGCACCCACATGACTCACTCAGCTCCGATCACGACACCATAGGAACGAATACCCAGAAAAGTATCTGTGGGTGTACCGCTCCATCGGCTGGGGGTTGCCAGGGCTCATCCTGGCGTTCCTGGTGCTGCGGCAGCTCACGGGCCACTTGGGCGTTGGCCCAGCAGACCGGCGCTGGTGCTGGATCGCAGTGCACACCGAGGCTCAGGACCCGACCGCCTGGCAGAGAGAGGGTGCGCTCCAGCAGCTGCTGCTCTTCTACGCCCCCATCGGCGCCGTGTTCCTCTTCAACTCGGCCGTGTACACGCGCATCCTGCGGTTCCTGGCGCACGACCCGATGGCCGGCCGCTTCAAGCGCAAGGTCGTGGTCTACCTCGTGATCTTCTTCCTGTGCTCGATCTGGGGCGTGATCAACCGCCTCGTGCAGTTCTTCAGCGCAACTCACGCGCCCGACAAGTTCCTGAGCGTCATGGAGTGCATCTGCGACCCGCTGCAGCCGCTGCTCAACGCGCTCGCCTACGGCACCAACAAGCAGAGCCTCGAGGCGTACAAGGAGCGCTTCTGCTCCTCGTGGTTCTACGCGTCGCTGCCGTCCTCCGACGAGGAGTCGGGCGTCGACGCCACCGGTCTGCTGTCCAACGACGAAGGACTCGACGCCACGGGCTTCGACCTCTTCTACCAGAAGAAGCGCAGCAGCAAGAACGTCAAGGCATCCAACCATCTCGCGTACACCGACAGCCCCCGATGAGGATGCTGGCAGTGCGAATTATAATCAGATTGCCAGAGCAATACAAGACATTACGAGCAAGTTGCACACCATAGACTCACACACGAAAACAAGTTGCATTGTCAAAACGGAGAGAAGAAGTAATACGGATCTGCAGGGCTGCGACGGTGTTACTGGCGATAGCTGTCCAGCTCTGCTCTGCGCTGCTTCACTGGAAACTGTGCTGAGCTGCAGAGGCTCAGACGACCTTCGGTCGATACGCGACGCGCTTAGAACAACGAAGGCGACGGCTTGGTCTCGCCAACCGAGGCGCGGCGGCTTTCGCTCGCGTCCGCCTTGAGCTTCAGGTAAAAGTCCTGCAGAAATGGCAATCACACACAATCAGCCAGTTAGACCTCCATGTGCGGCACACATAAGCAATATGTAAGCAGTAAACATGACGTACCCAGAGGTGCTTTCGCTTGTCCTGGTCTTGGAGCAGCTTGATGATGTCTGGAATCAGGTGGATCATCTGGTCCGGCGTGAACGTGTTCGCGAGGTACGCGACGAACTGGTCGTCCGAGCTGCGGTTCTGGCCGTACTCCTTGCAGCGCGTCTTGAACTCCTCGACGCCGGCGTCGCCCGCGATCGTGTCGATCGTCGCCAGCACGCGGTCGTACACGATCTGGATGTCCGGACCCACGGCGGGCGTCGGCATGCGGTCCAGGAACGGCGACAGGAACTTGTTCTTCAAGAAGCTGCCGTTGCCCGACGGCGGGATGCTGATCACGCGGTTGATCGAGTCGTAGAGCTGCGACGCCGCAGCCGGCTGCTCCACCGCGCCAGTCAAGATCTCGGTCGGCGTGATGTCGCGGCCGTAAAACTTCTTGTTGATGTCGTTACGCGCCGCGATGGCCGAGCCCTGCAGCCCGACGCCGCCGAAGAGACCCTTGCTGTGGCTGTACGTGTAGTTCGGCGCGATGCCCGAGGCGCTGAAGTTGGCGTTCGCACCGGCGGCGCGGCCGTACGGACCCGCGGCGAACTCCATGTTGGCGCCCGCCGAGAGCTGCCCCTTCTGCATGAAGCTCTTGACCGCCATGTCCGAGTTGAGGATGATCATGAACTCGATCATCTGGCCGCCGAGCTCGGCGCCGAAACCCATCCCGAAGGTGCCGATGGCGCTCGGCGCCGACCAGCGGCCGTCGGGGAGCTTGGCGATCACGACGCCCGTGCCGACCTTGCCCGTCCAGATGAAGCCCGCCTTGAGCACCGTGAGGAACGCGATGCCCTTGGCCTGGTGCAGCAGGTCGATCGGGATGCGCTTGTCGTGCTCCAGGTTCGGGTTGAAGAGGTGCTCGAGCGTCTGGCCGGCCGCGCGGATGGCGCCCTCCATGGTCGTGATCGCGTCCGTCATGATGAGGTCGTTGGTGTGCTGCTGTTCTCTTCTTTCGCTGAATGATGGCAGGCGGCCGTTCTGTTCCCCCCTTCACTTTGGCTGTGCGGAAGAAGCAGATTTATCTCGATGGAAAAGCCTCAGTAGTGACATGCTTGTAAGTAGAGATATCGATTTGAGAAGGTTAGTTTTGCTGAAGTGCCATTTGTATCTCAGCTCTGGATCTACAATTCGATAAGTCTGCGTATTTACATAGTACAGGCTACCGATCAAGCGCGAACGTGTCGCTCTGGTCGAGAGAGGGGAGAAATGGGTGGACTTGTGCCATAACCTTGCTTTCAGCAGATGATAACTCGAGGTTTTTCTCCTCCAGCTCGTTGGAAAGTCAAGATTCGTGATGAGACGCGAGAGCACCATGGGCGGCGCGACATCAGCAGCATCATCGCTGCCCAAGTGAACGGCGCCATCAACACAACAGCATCTTACAAGTGCTAAATACATACATGGATACACTCTCAAGCGCCGCACACACGTCTCGTACACG
>JAASFQ010000718.1:0-15611 GCA_023333845.1 Globisporangium polare | reverse complement strand
TCCATCGCCTGCATTCGCCAGCTGTTGCTGCGCGCGAGTGAAAGCCTGGAGCCGCAGCTTGGACGTGGCGCTTTCCAGGGCCGTGAGCTCTTCGGGCGAAGCCGACGAGTTCGCTTTTGAGTCGTCGATCCGGAGCAGCCGTCGTCGCAGCTGCAGCCTTGTCTCCATTGTGCTTTCGAGACCAGCGGTGGGTGGGTGGCAGCAAAGGAAGCTCAGCCGGGAGGCACGAGCCAGTCACACGCAGTGTTCAAACCGAAGGCTGAACCGAGCACAACCAAGAGCGTGCCCTGCTATCCACCGATGAGGTTCAGCTGCGTCGAGTTGCAGCTTTGGCCTCGAGAGCTGCTCCCCAGCCGCGCCCGCTCACGTGGATCTAAATACGACCTTCGGGAAGTTCGCTGCTGGGTTTCGCTTCGTTTCGTTTCGCCAGTTTGATGATGGTGAACCAACGGACGAGCTCAACTGGGTGGTTTCAAGAGCACTTTGGACAGATCCAAGCAGAAGCGACGAGGAATTGTTCAATCACCAAATCTGCTGCGGGGGTGAAAGGCGACGAGCGGGAGACTTGAGCTCTGGTATGGAAATGAGGGAATGAGTTCGAAGCGAAGCACACTATGGCCCCCTCATCTGTGAGTCTTCCAGCTTGGGTGCCACTGCAACGGATACAGTGAACACGAACATTTCCCCGCTGGCAGGCACTGCGAGGAGGTTGGTCACGATGACCCAGACATGGACCTTTGACTGCACCGGTACGGCCAACACTTTCGATGCTTCACATGGGAGTTCAACGCACGAGATGGGGAAGGGCTTGCTGTTGAGCTGCGACCAACGCATGGACATCCAAAGAAGCGGGAAGTTGTTGCTGAGCACTGTATCGTGGGGCGTGTTCGCTTTGATCACGCTGTCACCTTTCCAAAATTAATAGAGCGAAACAAATATTAGAATGAACTCCTATCGGTTGTGTGTGTGTTTTGCACGCTTTCTCCACCAGATAACAGATCTTCTCTGGACGTTTACATCCTTCGCACGCAGTACATCCTCCAGTCCGCTCCCCGCTCCCAAAAACGGAAAGCAAAGCAACTGGTCGAGCGCGACAACCGACAGCCATGAGCGCGCTCCTCCCGGCCCCCGTGCACGCGTACACCACGTACAGCGACGACAAGAGCTCCGCACCTGCGCCAGCTGCATCGCCATCATCTCCCTCTGCGGTGGTGACAACGCGCGCAGTGCCCGCGTACCCGCTGCGCGTCAAGAGCAAGTTCATCCCGCGCAGCGCCGAGGACTTTGGCGATGGCGGCGCGTACCCGGAGATCCACCTGGCGCAGTTCCCGCTCAACATGGGCAAAAAGGGCGGCAAAGGCACTGGTGGTTCCTCGTCGACGCTTGGCTCGAACAGCAACACGCTGGCGCTTCAGGTGCGCGGCGAGGACGGCCAGGTGGGCTACGACGCCGTCGTGACGCAGCACCACCGCAACAAGACCAAGGTGTACACGAAGTTCAGCGACATCGTCGAGAAGGACACTAGCGCGAATGCGCTGGAGCTGCCCACGCGAGACGAGGAGATCGAGACGGCGAATCGCACGAAGGACGCGCTGCAGGTGCTCGTGCAGGGCAAGATCGCGGCGTCTTTGCCTGTGAACGTCTCGCGCCAGAAGACCGCGAAGGAGTCGTCGACGTACATCCGGTACACGCCGAACGACCAGGGCAAGATGGGCGGCCAGAGCCAGCAGCGCATCATCCGCATGGTCGACGTGGCGAAGGATCCAATGGAGCCGCCCAAGTTCCAGCACAAGAAGGCCGTGCGCGGGCCACCGTCCCCACCCGTGCCCGTGCTGCACTCGCCGCCGCGCAAGCTCACGGTCCAAGACCAGCAGTCGTGGAAGATCCCTCCCATGATCTCGAACTGGAAGAACTCGAAGGGTTTCACGATCGCGCTCGACAAGCGTCTCGCCGCCGATGGCCGCGGGCTGCAGCAGGTGACGGTGAACGACAACTTTGCGTCGCTCTCGGAGGCGCTCGCGATCGCGGAGCGCAAAGCCCGCGAGGAGGTCAACATGCGCGCGACCGTGCAGAAGAAGCTCGCGATGAAGCAGAAGGAGCAGAAGGAGAACGAGCTGCGCGAGCTCGCGTCGAAGGCGCGCATGGAGCGCTCGGGCATCCACCGAGGCGACGAAGAGGATGACGGCGACGAGGACGAGTACCGTGACGACCGTCGTGGAGGGCGACGAGACGGACGCGCACGCTCGTACAGCCGCGGAAGCAGTGGTGATGAAGGCCGTCGTGGTGGTGGTCGTGACGATGATGATGATGATGACGATCCGCGTGGCCGTCGCGAGCGCGACCAGATCCGCCGCGAGCGCAAGAAGGAGCGCGAGCGCGAGCTGCGCATGCAGAAGATCGGCAAGAAGGGCAAGCTCACGCGCGATGACGACCGCGACGTGTCGGAGAAGATCGCGCTCGGGCAGCTGCAGGGTGCGGGCAAGCTCTCGGGCGACGCGCTATTTGACTCGCGTCTGTTTAACCAGTCGCAGGGTATCAGCTCGGGCTTTGGCCCCGAGGACGACTACACGGTCTACTCGAAGCCGCTCGTGGACCGCGGCAAGGCGAGCGTGTACCGACCCAAGGGGGACGACGCGGGCTTTGGCGACGCAGACAAGCAGATGGAGGATCTGCGAGAAGGTCACACGAAGCGCTTCAAGGCTGACAAGCAGTTCCGCGGCACGGAGCAGGTCGGTCATGGCCGCGATGGTCCCGTGCAGTTCTCGTACGACACGACCAAGGACGAAGATGAGGACGAGGACAAGAGCCGCTCCTCTGCGGCTGGTGGTGGACGAGACCGAGGACGCTCGCCACCGCCACGAGCCCGTGAGCAACGCCGCCACTCGCCGTCTCGGTCGGCATCACGCTCGCGCTCCAAGTCCCGATCGCGCTCGCCGTCGTACTCTCGCTCGCGAACACGCCGCCGCTCGCCATCTCGCTCTCGGGGTCGAGCCCCAGCTCCTGCGCACCGCCAGCGGTCGTACTCGCGCTCTCGCTCGAGCTCGCGTGGCCGCGGAGGAGATAGAGGTCGTGACGACAGGAAGCGCAGCCGCCGCGATGCTGCGAGCGACGACGACAGCGACAACGACCCGTTCGGGCTCGACCAGTTCCTCACGGACGCGCGCAAGGGCGGCAAGGATGACAAGCCCAGCAGCTCCCGTCGGCGTTAAGTGCAAAACGACGAGGACGAGGTGGAAGATGATGAAGAAGATGCGTGAACAACAGAAGCCAAATGACAGAGAGCAACGAGACGAACAACATTCACAGTGCGTGGCGACTGGCTGAACACACAGAGATGCATGGAAAAGAGCTGCGTGAGGTGCGATTGAGAGAGAGAGAGAGAGAGAGAGAGAGAGAGCTCCAATAATCTCAGTACACAATGCGATGGCCATTGGACAGCATCTCATGTGCCATTGAAGGAAGGCTGTCGTGGCATGTTGTCGCTGCTGTCTGTGACATGGGTGCACTTTTCTGTCTGGTGCCACACTACAGCCACCAGAAGGTGCGTTTCGCGGTCTATTATTGGCTGAAACCTGTTTCCAGGCGCCTCTTCCACCACCGACTGCGACCAAAACCGCCAAAAATGTCATTTTTCGACTCGACTCGGTGCAACCTCACTCACTCGCCAAGCCGCCACCAGAGCAAGGACGCTCGCCGACGCTACAAGCTCCAGCTGCACACACACACACACACACACACACACACACAGACGCACGCACATAGAGAGCTAGAGATGGAGCAGATCAAGGTGATCATCGGACGCGACAAGGCAGCGGCGCCGTCCGTGACCACGAGCGAGTCGCTCGCGAAGACGTGTCCGTCGCTCTCGCGCTCGCAGCGCATGATCGGCTTCGCCTCGTGCTTCTGCCTCGGGTACCTCATCAGCTTTGGCGTACGTGAGCCCTGTCTGTCTGCATGCGTATAGCTTTGTTCATATGTTGGTGCTCTTTCCTGACGTTACAGGCTATGTTGGCTGTTGTTGTGGCCATGGACAGTCGACGTTCGCACTGATCGGCGGCAGCGCGAACGGCGCCAAGTTCGGCATCACGTACTCGGTTGGCAACATCATCGCGCTCTGCGGGTACGCTCGCTCTGAACACAATGCTGCTCAATCATGGCGGCTACGAGTCTGACACGCGAGTATGCGCGCGTGAACTTGCAGGTCCGGGTTCCTCGTGGGGCCGACGGAGCAGGTGAAGCTCATGATGAAGCCCGTGCGCCGCGTCGCCGCGATCATCTACCTCGCGATGATCATCGTTGTCCTGGCTGTCGCCATCGCGGTGCGTATTCTAGGACAAGTCATCGCACTGCCGTCTATGCTGCCTTCTCATACTGGTGTTTGCTGTCGTAATGAACAACAGGCACCCAACCTCGGCGGACTCGTGCTCTTCCTGGTCTTCATCCAGTTCGTCGCTGCTGTCTGGTACGCGGCCCATGCTGCACTGCGTTTCGTTTCCTTCCGCGGAGTCTTCCAGCAACCTGACAGAAATACTGAGCCGTCCTTGTTGTGTGTTCCATAGGTACTCGGCGAGCTACATCCCGTACGGCCGCAAGATCCTCACGGGCATCTGCAAGAAGACGTGCGGCGGCACGATGGAGTAACTTATTCGAACACCCAGGCCATTCGCGCAACAGCCGATCTATCTAGCAACCACCAGGTGAGCTCTTGCGGCAGCGATGGCAGAAATCAATAGAGCCACCACCATTTTCCACACAAAGGAGGAGGTTCACAGAGATTGTGCTTGATGTATGCATGGGTATGTGTATTCGATTCTATGGACGGCCTAGCAGTTTATCGTCCTGAAGGAAAACATGTGCAGATGCAAGCCAGGACCACCGAATGGGTCCTCAAGGGTCTTTCTCCGCATTGGCATGAGACTTTTGCTCCAGGGACTACCAACTAGCTAACTTGCTTGCTTTAGAGTTGTTTAGTGGCCGTAGTGGGTCGCGTTCGTGTACACGATCTCGCTGTACTCGACGGGGCAGTACGGGAAGCTGGCCGAACCCGAGGTGCTCGTGAAGAGCGCCTTGCCCGAGATGTACGTGACGTAGGCGCCCGTGGTGGCGCAGAACAGGATCACGATCAGAGCCACGACCTTCTGGTACAAAGGCGTCGAGGCCCAGAAGACCTTGAAGTAGAACGCGATCGGCAGGATGATGCCGCCGACCGTGATCGCCGAGGCGCCGACAAAGTCCGTGATGTCGAGGAAGTGGTCCTTGAAGAGGATCGCGCACACGAGCAGCAGCGCCACGATCGTGATGCGCAGCACGACGAACTTGAGCACCACGCCGGCGCCGCGGTACTCGGAGCGCAGCGCCTCGTCGGCCTCGAACTCGCGCTGGTCGGACTCGGCGACCGAGGTCACCGACTGGGACGTGGTCACCACACCGTCCTTGTCCGAGAGACCACCCGTGGGCGTGAGCGCCTTCTCGTAGAAAGCAGAGTCGACCGCCTCGGGGGCTTCTTCGTCGGCGAAGACGAGCTGCGGACGCTTGTGCATGCCCAGGATCGTGCGCTCGGCGAGGTACAGCACCGGGTTGAGGATCACGGCGAAGGCGATCGCCATGTGCACCTGCATGCACAAGTACGCGAGCACGACCGAGCCGCGGCTCGCGTTCAGGTTCAGCGCAGCGCCGTTGATCGCGAAGAGCAGGTTGCCCGGGATCTGGCAGCCCACGAAGCTGTACGCCGTCAGGCCGATCGTCAGGAACAGGCACGCCGTGAAGATCATCGTGCACGCGACCACGCGCGGCATGCGCGTCGGCTGCGAGTGCTCGCGCTGCAGCTCCGGAACCATCACGGCCGCCGAGTACGCGAGCGCGAGGTTGCCGAACATGGTGGCCACCTCCTTGAAAATAAAGTCCGGCGCGATCACCGACGGGTGGCTGCCGATCTTGTCGGCCACGACGTAGAGCGCGATGCCGTCGGCCAGGAGCGTGCCGAAGCAGCCCACGAGCGCCGTCACCGAGCCTTCCTTCATCGTCGGCGTGAGCACCACCGGCAGCAGCGCACCGGCCATGATGACGCTCCACACCTCGGGCTTGAACGCGTCCGGGGCGATGCCGTCGAGCAGCGTGCCGCCCAGCACGAGGAACGCGCACGGCACGAGCAGGCAGACGCCGAACTGCGAGATGAGCACGGCGTAGCGGCCCGGCTGACCCGCGACCCACTCGCCCACGTCGATGTACGTCTTGACGTTCTTGGGCGCCGCGAGCATGACCTTGGAGAGCGCGACGCACGACGTGATGTTGACGAGCCCCATGACGAGCAGCGCCACGACCGCGAACGCGGGGCCAGCGCGCGCAAAGCTCGCCGGGATGCCCAGCGTGCCGATGCCGTAGACGACGCAGAAGAAGTTGAAGCCGATCTTGAAGTCCTCGCGCGTGAAGAACGGCATCGTGGCTTTGGCGGGGCTGATGAGGAAGAGGCTGGCTGGCTGGAGGTCTTCTGGAGGACGAGCTGCTGGAGCTGCTGCTTGTGCCGTTGCTGGCAGATTGCGGAATGAGAGAACGGGATTCGAACGACCGCTGCACCGGTGGTCGGGACGCAGGAGCAGATCCCTCTGCGCTCGCGGTAGGCGGGTCGGTAGTGGGATCACCTAACACTGCGCAGAGGCTCTGCTCTATTCAGTGGTCGGTGGGAACGCCCATCAGTTAGTCGCTTCGCTTGATTGCTTGCTTGCTTGACTGATTGATTGCCGAGCGAGCGAGCTCACGAAGAGGTCACTGAATCAGCCAGCCAGCAGTGTCTCTTGCACCAACGGATGGCGAGGTCCGCTTGCTTCCATTGAGCGCTGCCATCTGCCAGTTGAGGGCTCATCGACTCGCGTTGATCGAGCGCGCTGATAGGCTCCTTGCGAGTTGCCAATAAGTGCGCGGCATTCCCAGCTCAGCTCCGAGATATCAGAGCCTGGCGTGCGGGACGCGTGACACGAGCGGTTCCTTGGCTCGCAGCGCTCGACCGAACGGTGTGGGCTCACGTGGTTAACGGAGGAGGATGCTCCAGAGACAGGACCACAGACATCCGGATCTCTTTCAAAAGAGGCTTCGCGTGGCTGAGAAGCGCAGGCTGGATGATTGGCAGGCGGATGTCACAGGGAACGTGCCCTATCAAGATGCCAGCCGGCATTGCGACGAGCTCGTGGAGAAGGTGCACAGCATGTCGTTTCCTGCAGCTCTTCATGGCGTTTAACGTGCTTTGCTGGTGATGAAAGTGGCGAGCGTGAGGGGCTCAGATCGGAGCACTTTGGACCATTCGCGAGCAGTGCATGCGTTGAGCGAGGTCCAGTCCCGCGCCGTTCGTATGTATGCGAGAGATGAGATCGCCGTTTCTGCCTCGTCGCAAGGATCGGAGAGGATGGGCCGGCGCGAAGATGCATCAAGTCGGTTTGTCGTGCAGCGCTCGGGCATCGAATGAGAGCGGTGGATTGCTCTGCGTCACTTCAAGCCCGTGTGCAGGCTTGGTGACTTATTAGGGCTGGCACGTCCAAAGGGGTGACGAGAAGTCCTCCAAGAGCAAAGTGATGAAGAGTGAGGGTGTGTGTGCGTGCTCTCTGGTCGTCATGACCGTCCCGCTTCACGTGTGGTGACGACCTTCACGCTGGACGTACCGTTGCCATGTGCAATGGGACTCCCAGTGTGGACACCGACGAGCTGTGTTTCAAGATTTTCTACAAGGTGACCGACATTGAGGTGATACCATCGTCAAGCGGTGGTGGGGTGAGGGGAAACGCAACACCCTCGGCTGCAGCACTGCGCTGCGCTGGTTGTGGCGCGCTCGATGGGAAGCAGGGGGATGTGACAGCGGCACCTCGTTCGAGTGACAGGTACACGCGATCTGCGAGCAGTGGGCTGCATCGCCACAAGACGCACGCGCAGTTCCTGCTGGATGCGATCTCAAGCAAGCTCATCAAACACGCAATGTGGCATATGGACTCGGCGCTCGAGGACCAGATCTCGATGCGACTTGGCGACCCCGCGTCCAAAGGGTCAGGAACGACTAGGAGGTGTCGCGGGGGCTACCGCGTCGTGTCGTGCAGTTGCATTGGCGCAGCACATCGCAGTAGAAAGCGCAGCACGTGCTCCTGGCTCCTGGTGCTCGCGGAGCAACTGTCAGTGATCGGCTGAAGACAGGCATTCGAGCTTTGAGCGCTCGCTCGACGGATTCAGCGAAGGGATGTCTTCCGGGCGTGGACGCTTCAGTTTAGAAAAACAGACAAAAGAGAATGAGTTCTAGCCAATCAAAAGCCGCATCTTCCCTAAAACGAAATATGCGCGTAGTGAATGGTATTGATTGCTGAAGGCTCTCCGAAAGGAGGCTCTTCTTCTGCCAACGCTGCCTTCCTGCTTCCTTCAGAAGATGTATCCCTGTATATATTCATGAAAGAAATAGGTTTTCATCTGTGTTCATTGCGTGCCAAACTCTTCAAATTGGAAGGCTATAGCAACAAGCAGAGTCTATGTTTTCGCGCGCATTCCTTTCTGTTCGCTGTCGTAAAACGGCATCAAAATCGACATTTATCTTTTCTCGCCAACGCCTCGCATACAGATAGCAAGTGCAAGTCCTTTGCGCTTAAAGCCGACACATTCAACCGACGGATGTACAGTAAATATGGCGCTATTCGACGGTGCACCTGAAAGCATGACCATCACTTTCGAAGGCAGCTTTTGTTTGACAGACATTCAAAAATCGATTGGCAGACGCCACGAGAAAAGCGTCCGGAAAGCTCTTCACGCAACACCTCCGCACACAGGGACGACAAGGGTGCTCGCTGCGCGTGGCTCCACTGGTCTCCAGCGCATTCGCCAACACCACCACCACCACCACGACGATCGCCAGGACGTCGCGCTCGCTTCCACTGCTGCTGCTGCGCCGTCGAGTCCGCGCCATCACCATTGCCCAGCAACAGAAGCGGCAGCAGCTCTTCTGCACCACCACGACTGCCACACAAGACACAGCAGCCATGGCGACCTTCGTGAAGGCAGACGCGCAGGGTTTCGCATACGCCGGTGCGCAGCTGCGCGCCGGCCAGCTCATCGCATTTCCGACCGAGACGGTGTACGGCCTCGGCGCGAACGCGCTGGACCCGGAGGCCGTGCTGTCGATCTTCAAGGCCAAAGGAAGACCGCTCACGGACCCGCTCATCGTGCACGTGCCGACGATCAAGGAAGCGGTGGAGCTCGTGGACCTGACGGAGAAGGGTCGGGTCGCGTTCGAGTGTCTGGGCCGCGCGTTCTGGCCCGGCCCGCTCACGCTGATCGCCAAGGCTGTGCCCGCATTGCCGCTGACCGTCTCGGCGCACACGGGCTTCGTGGGGCTGCGCTGTCCTGCACATCCGATCGCACAGGCGCTGCTGGCAGCGGCCAAGGTCCCCGTGGCAGCACCGAGCGCGAACCGCTTCGGCCACGTGTCGCCGACTACCGCGCAGCACGTGATGGATGACCTGGGTGCGTGCGCGAACCTCGGGATCATCGAGGGTCGTGAAGGCGACAACGAGGTCGCGGTGTGCCAGGTCGGTATCGAGTCCACGGTCGTGAAGATCGTGCCGGAGGAGAACAAGCTCGTGATCTTCCGCCGAGGAGGGATCTCGGACAAGGCGCTCGCGCAGGTGCTGGCGGCGAACGCCGAGCTGCTCGGCGCCACGTACGAGATCGTGACGATCCAGAAGGAGGTGCAGGAGAACACGACCGAGGCGCAGCAGGCGCCCGGCCAGCTGCTCACGCACTACGCGCCCGACGTCGACACGTACCTGTTCCAGGAAAGCGCCGCTGAAGCTTTCGATGTGGCTCAAGAGGACATTAGCGGCTGGGTGATCATCGACTTCAACGGCAAGCTTCGTGCGCTGCAGCACAGAGTGAAGGCGTACAACGACCTGTCGCCAGCGGGGGACATCAGCGAGGGCACGCAGCACATCTTCGACATGCTGCGCTGGGCCGAGAACGTCGCCGGCGTGCGGCGCGTGGTGCTCACGGACGTGCGCGACGTGGACCACGAGCTCGCGGCCGCGCTGCACGACCGCATGTTCCGCGCGTCCTCGGGCAAGCTGCGCGCGCTGCGCTTCCAGAGTTAACAGAGAGGAGAGAGGACTTCTTCATGCAGTCAGTACACGTACCGTTAGAGTTTTGTTTTGCACCCCATGGATGCTGTGCCCTCGCATGCAAGCGGAAGCTTCGTGGGGGTGCAGCAAATGCATTCCCATGCTCCGAATGCGATCTTCAACCATCGCGTTTTCCTCACATTTCACTCCGCTGGCCGCATTTCACAGATTCAAATGATGTGTACCACACGAGCCACATCGCCTTCTCTCTCCCCTTCCGCCTGCATATTTCTCTCAGTCGAACACATCAAGCAGCAAGTCGAGCGAGCAGCTTCGAAGATCAGCAGCAGCTCTGTGTGTGTGTGTGTCTACCGCCCTTCCGCATATCCACATATCCGCCCTTCCGCCTATTAGCATGACAGCCGCAGCTGAGATCCCGAACGACGCCCCCGCGGGCCTGCGTCGCCGCCCTGTAGCAGGAGCAGGAGACGACTCGGCGTCCGACACGGCGTCGTCGTCCTCCGCGGCGCCAACGGCCGCACCAACACCAGCAGCGCCACGCCAGCAACAACAGGTGCAGCGCCGCGCGTCCAAGGGCTTCGTGGAGCTCCTCTTCTCGCCGCTGAGCTTCGTACTGGGCGACGGCGAGCCCGAGGACCCGCAGGTGGCGGCGCGCGCGTTCACGCACTCGCTGCGCCGGCGCTACGGCGACGTCTTCCCGCGCTTCGAGCACACGTCGTTCCGCGACGCCGTGTCCACAGCGCGCACGGCCTCCAAGTTCCTGCTCGTGTTCCTGCACTCGAACATCCACGACGACGCCGACGCCTTCTGCAGGTATGTGGTCGATCGTACCAGGCAGTGGGTATCTGTTTTCCCTCGTGATGGATCCTGATTTGGGATCTATTGGGCTGTTGTATCATATGTATAGAGACGCGCTGTGCACGGAGCAGCTGAGCACGTACCTGAACGACAGCGACTGCATCGTGTCGTGGGCCGGCTGCGTGCAGCACGCCGAGGGCTTCGGCGTCAGCCTCTCGCTCGGCTGCGCCACGTTCCCCTTCCTCGCGCTGCTCACGTGCGTCTCGCGCGGCGTGAACGTCGTCGAGAAGATCACCGGTGAGCTCGTTATACATATCGGCCGTGATTGGTTGTTTACGGTGGCTAACGTGTTGATTATCTTGTGTTGTGTAAAACAGCGAACCTGCCTGCAAACCAGATCATCCGGCTCCTGGAGACCGCCGTGGACCGCAACAACCAGATCCTGGCCACGGCGCGCCACGTGCGCCAGCAACGGTACCTTCGTTGGCCATATAGCTGGAATACTGGTTCGTGTTGGATTAACACTAACGGGTCCACGTTTGAATATGCAGCACGGAAACCCAAATCCTGCGCGAACAGCAGGACCGCGAGTATCAGGAGTCGCTCGAGGCTGACCGCCAGCGCGAAGAGGCCGCGCGGCTGCAGGAGCAGCAGCTCATCGAGGAGCAGCTGCGTCTTGAGCAGGAGGCGCGCTTCGCCGAGGAAGAAGCCTTGCGACAAGCTCAGGAGCTCATCGAGACGATCGAGCGCAAGCGCGCGGGCCTCGAGGACAAGCCGGCGTCCCGCGTGCCGCCTCCGGGTGCGAGTTACAAGACGGCGGTGCTCAAGTTCCACTTGCACAACGGCACGCGCCTCGAGCGCTTGTTCTACGCGCACGACACGCTGCAGCGCGTTCGCGACTTCATCGACGTCGAGTTTTTCGACCGCGAGATCAAGATCGTGAACTACGAGCTGGCGACGAACTTCCCAAAGAAGACCTACGGCCCGGACATGATCGACCTCACGCTGGAGCAAGTGGTACGGCGACTGTGTGGCACTATGCTGCTGTGCGTGTGGTGTCTTCTTGTTGTGTTTGTGAGACTGACGGTTGCGTTTGTGTTTTGAAACAACAACAGGGACTCGCGCCGCAAGCGCTCGTGTTTGTCCAGGACCTGGACTCGTAGAGCGCCGTGGGCTGGGTGCAAGCGCCAGGAGCCGCTTGAGCTTAGGAAGACGAGTGAGAGCAAAGCGAAGGCGTCTGGCGAGCGTGTGAGGTGGTGGTGATGGATGGTGTGCTGAGAGCATTTTGACGAGCGAGTGACAGAAGGAAGATCGTAACGAGAGAGACGAGAAGGTGAGCAGCTGGAGCGCCTGAGGCTTGCGAATGAATAATTTAAATACAACTAAGTGTGTGCATGAGACTACTGGAGAGAAGGCTCATGCGGTCACTAACGGGTACGTTCATTTACATCTTCATCTTCATTTTTGTCACTTTTATTCTGCTGCTGTTGCTCGCTCTATCGTCACATGTTACACTATCGCTTCCCATTCATTCGCCACTTCTCACTACACCACTCACGGCTTGAGCTCCTGGGCGCTGGCCTTGCGGAAGGTGCCGATGCGCGAGCCGCAGCGGCCGCAGAAGACGTTGTCGCTCGGCACGGCGAACTTGCACTCGGGGCAAAGGCGGTCGTGGCGCATGCTCTCGAGGCGCTTCTCCTCGCGATCCTCCGTGTCGGCGAGCGCCTTGAGCGTGTCGATGGCCTCCAGGACGCTGATGCGCTCGCTCGCGTCGATCTTGCAGAGGCCGTCCACGAGGTCCCACTGCCCGTCCGTGAGCCCGTCGGGACGCGGGTGGCCCACGCCCTCCATCAGGTTGTCCAGGATGGTCTCGTCGTCCTCCATGCCCCAGGGCGCCTCGCCCGTTACGGCCTCGATGATGCACATGCCAAAAGAGTAAATGTCGGACTCGAACATGGGGTTCTTGGGGTCCGCGGGCGTGCCGTCCATGCACTCGAGCGCCTTCCAGCGCGTGGCGTCGGTCTGCGCCTTGGCCGAGAGCCCGACGGACTGCGAGCGGATGAAGCTGAAGCCGAAGTCGCAGATCTTGGCGAGCCCGTCCTTGCCCACCAGCAAGTTGTTGCACTTGAGGTCCCCGTGCACCACCTTGTTCTTGTGCAGGTACTCGAGCCCCAGTGCGGCCTCGTAAAAGAGCCGCCACATGTGGTGCTTGTTGTCCGGTTCCTCAAAGTACTTGACGAAGTTCCCGTTCGTGGCGTCTTCACAGACGAAGAACACGGGCATGGACACGTGGCAGCCGCCGTAGAGCTTGATCACGTGCGGGTGGTCGAGCTGCGACCAGAGCTCCACCTCCTTGAAGAACGTCTTCTGCGCGCCGTCGCTGTCCATGAGCAGGCGCTTGATGACCACGTGCGTGCCCTTGCCCCACGTGCCGCGGTGCACCGTGCCGTACGAGCCGATGTCGAAGTACTCCTCGGGACAGTGCACGTCGTCGCGCGGGATGAACCACTTGGGGATGCGCGGCACTTTCGCCTTGGACGTGCGCACGACCGACATGAACGTCTGGCGCATCAGGTCCACGTGCTCCGGCGCGTTGCTGTCGCCCTTGACCTCGATCTCGTACTTGATCTCCGTGAGCGCCTCCACGAGCGCGCCGCCGCGCAGCTCGGACGCGATCAGGTGCGTGTTGTTCACCAGCTGTTGCATCTGCTCGCGCTGGATCAGTTGGTCCTTCTCCCACTGCATCTTCCACGCCGACATCTCGGCGATGTGCACGAGGTTCAGCAGCTTGAACAAAAAGTCGATCTCCGTGTGGAACTCCTGCACCTCCTCGGCCAGCTTGCGGCTCGACGCCAGGCGCGACAGCAGCTTCTTGCGCGAGTGCTTCTTGAGAAAGTTCATGAAGTTGGCGATCGCCGCGCCGTACTTTGGCAAAACCTGGTTGTCGCGCAGCATGCCCTCGTCCTCGATCTTCTGGAGCTCGTCCCAGACGAACTGCAGCCGCTCGAAGACGCGGCGGCACATCACCTCGTTCTCCTTCATCTCGTAGCAGAGGCTGCCGAGCGTGTCGAGCGCGTTCACGATCGTGCCGCCGATGCCCGGGACGACGAAGTCCATGATGAGGCACAGCACGTCCTTGGCCTCCATGGTGGTTTGCCTCTCTTTTTTTCTTGAGGAGGAGGAGGAAGGGGAGAGACTGCTTGCGGCAGAGCTGGCGAAAACGAGACTGGCCGACGGGAACAGGAGGCCTTCGAGCAAAGGGGGCGGCGCGTGAGCACCAGTCTCTCGCTCGCGCGCAGGAGCTGCGACCGCGTGGAGCAGCTCGCATCGCTCGTTCCCTTGGGTTCATTCGTCCCACTCGAGCCATGTTCTGTGATTCGTGATTTGTGTGGCTGGGCAAATAGGCGCGCGGGAAACGCGGATACAGCCACAGTCTGGAACGCACTTTAGAGGAAGGAAGAGCTCCGATATCGGCTTTGGAGCTGGACGCGACAGATTGCGTCCCCAAGCCCATCGCTCTCGTAAGTCCGGAAGAGAAGTGTGCTGCTATCCAATGTCAACAACAGTGATTTCGGGGAGCTGAGTGGACAGCTGCGACAGGAGTGCAGCAAGTCGGCCTCGAAAAGGAGTTGAGTGCAATTGCAGAACGGTCGGCGCATCGAGAATACGCTTGCGCCAACGCGTTGATGGCGCTTTCGACTGCAGGATATCGAGAGCGGCAGTGGTCTCGTTGCAACCATCGAGTGTGTGAGAACGCTCAGGCTTCCGCAAGCTTTCATCGAGCTGATTTGGGAGGCCATATACCAGTGGTTTCGCTGATTAGGGTAAGGGCTCGAGACTGCTTCGTCATTTGTTCTGTTAGATGTTTCTTTCTCGAGCAAATAACCGACGTTGTGTCGGCACTCGCATTTCAACAACGAGCACTGCAGCGTCGTGATTGGCTTCATTGATGCGGTATCACCCGCGAATGTGCGTGAAATTGAATGGGTTATTATTCGTGGAAGTCTCCAAATTGGACACTGCAGCTTCCCTAAATCAGGTCCGAGCAACGTTTGTCTGAGACCTCCATTCGTCCATGCTGCGACCTTCGAACGCTGCACACATCATGCTACGAGCATCGCATGAAGGACCACGATGACAACTTGGGACCTCGGCGTGAGGAGAAGAGTTGTCGCCTCCGAAGAAGCCAACGATTCGTTGCGAGCTGTCTTCTTCGAGAGGAGCTGTCAATTCAAGGATGCGACGACGTAACAGGTGAGCACATGCGCTCCCGCGCTGTCTTGCTCTCCGTGCTTGTCAGTATCGACTCGCCGCGGCTGCTGAATGAAGCTTCAATACCGACAGCAAGACTGCAGCCTCAGGAAGAAAAAAAAACATCGAGGAAATCTGGCACGACGGGTCGAGATCCGCGTTCGGGTTGACTGGGGCATGCTCTCGGGGTTCTAGCAGTGACTATCGTGAGCGCTTACATCACAGCGTCTGACGCCTGCGGCGCCTCCTCAGTGCTGGAAACACATTACCCGGTGCGTCATGTTCTTTGGTGGTGCTGGACAACGTCAGCTTTGCGCTTCTGCACCCGCTTTCCTTCTGGGACGAACTCGCCACATGGTTATCTCAGTTGGCATTGCTGCGGCTGGACTGCTGATCACTGAACTGAAACATGAACACCCTCGACGTGCTTCAGTTTGTCGTGAGCGTAGCGTCCATTGACCTTGC
>JAASFQ010000717.1:0-15623 GCA_023333845.1 Globisporangium polare | reverse complement strand
CTGCACTGCATCTGGTGGGAAAACGCGGACCGCCTCTGGGTCCTCGACAGCCAGGTAGATCTGCTCGTTGCGCGCAAAGCAAGTGGCAAACTGGATGCAGTCGGGGCACATGGCGCGGTCCACGACGACCACCAGGCGGTGCCAGAGCGCGCGTCGCCGTCTCCGGTGGTGCTCGTGATGGCGACTGAGGCCGAAGCCATCGAGTTGAAGGCGAATGTCCATGATTTTCTGCTTCTCAGCGTGGCACCAGTAGAAGAAAAAGCTCCTGCTGTTGAGCACCGGTGCGCGGATCTCTCCCTTTTTGTTCCGCTCGACGATGTACTCGTGTCCGATCTCCTCTATGATGGCTGCGACAGCGAGGCTGAGCTGCTTCTGGGGCAAGAAGCCGTCGTCTGTACCGAATGCGCCAAAGCCGCTTCTTGTTTGCCCTTCGAGGAGCTCTTGTAGTATGACCACACCATCGAGGCTCGCGTCGTCACTCTCTTCGCGCATCTCGTCATCGGCGTCGACTCTCCAGCGGATGACATCCTTTCGTCGCTCGACTGGCAGCAGTCGCCTTGATGCTCTGGTAGCAGCAAAGCTGATGGACGCCTTGGAAGACGTCGTGAAGTTTGCTGCGGCGGGCTGTTTGCCCAGGAAGTCGAGGTACTGCGCCACTTTGTTCACTTGCGCGGCGTGAGACAGCTGGAAGAACTGCGCCGCTTCGACTTCGGACAGGTAGTCCTTGAAGCTGAAGTACGCGGGTGTGCTGGCAGCTACTAACTGTGGTCCATGTGCCTGTGCTGCGGGCGTTGCCCTTGACGCTGGCGCAGCGTCGCCGGAGCGCGCGTCACTTGCAGCACATGGTTGCGCTTGCTCGCCTCCACGCATTCAGCTGTTCGTTCTTGTTCTTGTTGTGACGCACCAAGGGGCTTCTATAAGAGGCGGCTGCTCCATTTGCTCCATCAGCACGACTCTCCAAAACTACAAATGTAGCCGCTTTCGTCTGCAGACAAGTTGCGTCACGTCACTGAGCATGTTGACGGTCCGGTCCACGATACGTTAACCGGTCCGGGCTGCTCTCAACCCTCAGCCCACAACTTCAATGCCCATCTCCACGTCCAATCAAGCGTATTTACGAGCAATCCAGGTAAAGTTGCTCAATCAGAGGGCGGGGTCATGTTTCCCCCGAGTTCAACTCACTTTGGCGATCCTCCGACACACATGGATGAAGACCACCTTCATTCTCGTTTCCGCATCCGCACGCGCGCATTGCATTCAGGAGCAGACGAAGGAGCGAGCGAGGCGCCATGAGCAGCAGCAACAGCATGCGCAAGTCCGTGGGCATCGTGCGCGAGGTCTACAACAAGTGGGAGCGCCGCGCGCCGCTCACGCCCGCGCACGTGCGCAGCCTCGTGCAGAGCGGCGTGCAGGTGCTCATCCAGCCGTCGCACTCGCGCATCTTCTCGGACGAGCAGTACGCGCTCGCCGGCGCGCGCGTGACCGAGGACCTCTCGCCCGCCAATGTCATCGTCGGCGTCAAGCAGGTGCCGACCCAGGAGCTGCTCCCGGAGAAGACCTACATGTTCTTCAGCCACACGATCAAGGCGCAGCAGGAGAACATGGAGCTGCTCGACACGGTGCTCCAGAAGAAGATCATGCTCATCGACTATGAGTGCATCACGGAGCAGGGAGAGCGCAACGGCAAGCGCCTCATTGCATTTGGCGGCAACGCTGGGAGAGCGGGGATGGTCGCGGGCTTCCGTGGCATCGGCGAGCGCTTGATCAACATGGGCTACTCGACGCCGTTCGTGAACGTCGGCTCGTCATACATGTACACCGACTTGGAGCGCGCCAAGGAAGCGGTGGAGATTGCTGGGAAGAAGATCAAGCAGGATGGTCTGCCTTCGGACCTCTCGCCGATGACCTTTGTGTTCACCGGAAACGGCAACGTGTCGAAAGGCGCACAGGAGATCTTCCGCTTGATGCCGCACGAGATGGTGGATCCGTCGGAACTGCCGAACCTGCCGCGCGACAACCGTGTGTTGTACGGAACGGTTGTGCAGGACGACTTCATGGTACAGCCAATCGACCCAAGCCGCACTCAAACTCGCGAGGACTACTACCAGAACCCGCACCTGTACGAAGGCATTTTCCATGAGAAGATCGCCCCGCACGCGTCGATGATCGTCAACTGCATGTACTGGGACGACCGCTTCCCAAGACTGCTGACCCGTCAGCAGCTCGAGGATTTGCGCAAGAGCGGCAACAAGAAGCTGCTCGGAATCGCTGACATTTCCTGCGACATTGGCGGGAGCGTCGAGTTCTTGGAGTACTCGACCGAGATCGAGCGCCCGTTTGCGCTCTACGATGTGAATGCGAAGAAGATGAAGGACGACCTCGAGGGCGACGGTGTGATGATGATGTCGGTCGACATCTTGCCAAGTGAGCTCGCTCGTGAATCGAGCCAGCAGTTTGGCGACAAGCTCCTCGAGTACGTAAACGTGCTCTCTGGAACGGACGCTCGTGCGCCATTGACGACGCAAAAAGAGCTGCCAAAGGAGCTTCTGGGAGCGTGCATTGCAAGCAACGGTGTCCTGACCCCAAAGTTCCAGTACATCCACCGTATGCGCGCTGAGCGTGAGCGCAGCAAGAACACCGCGTACATTGTCGAGAAGGAGAAGCTTGCCGGCAGCTCGTGCTTGCGTCTTGACGGCCACCTGTTCGACACCGGTCTGATCAACCAGGTTCTCAACGTCATCGAAGAGCACAATGGACAGTTCCACTTGGTGGACTGCCAGGTTCGACCAAACTTCATCGACGCGTCGAGTGAGAGCACTTCGAGCGCGATCATCCAGATCAGCATGGACACCCGTGAAGAGCTGAACGAGATCATCGCCAAGGTGAAGGCACTCTCCGAGCTGACGGCTGGAGCCCACGCGTCGGTGACGGAGCTTCCTGACTTCTGCGGTCTTGACTACTCGAAGACTCACAAGGAGGGCGCTGGTCGAGCGCCAGACTCGACCGTCAAGGTCACTTCCCAGGAGAGACGCAAGGTCGTCTGCTTCGGCGCTGGGCTTGTCGCTGCGCCACTTGTGGAGTACTTGTCCCGCGAGGCTAGCAACGAGGTTCACGTCGTGTCTGGATTGGAAGGAGAAGCGAACCGCATGCTCCGCAAGTTCTCTCGTTCAAACATCAGCCCACACACTGTGGATGTCTCTCGCGACAAGAAGAACCTCGAGAAGCTGTGCGCTGAAGCGGACTGCGTGGTGTCACTGCTGCCAGCGACCATGCACACAGACGTTGCCAAGCTGTGCATCCAGCACCGTACCCCGCTCGTAACTGCGAGCTACATCTCCCCAGAGATGCGTCAGCTTCACGAGCAGGCGAAGAACGCTGGCATCCCAATCCTCTGCGAACTCGGCTTGGATCCTGGTATGGACCACATGAGCGCGATGAAAGTGATTGACGAAGTGAAGGCGCACGACGGCAAGATCGTCTCGTTCTCGTCGGTGTGCGGTGGTCTCCCAGCGCCAGAAGCCGCAGACAACCCGATCGCGTACAAGTTCAGCTGGAGCCCTCGCGGCGTCTTGACTGCGGCGCTCAACTCTGCGCAGTACCGCAAGAACGGCAAGATCATCAACATCCCAGGCGTGGACTTGCTTAAGAGCAACGAGAAGGTGAACTTCCTGCCTGCTTTCGCCATCGAGCAGATCCCGAACCGCGACTCGCTTCCGTACGCTGACATCTACGGCATCCCAGACGCGCACACGATCTTCCGTGGCACCCTCCGATACGCCGGCACGTGCGACATCCTGTTCCAGCTTCGCAACTTTGGCCTGTTTGACATTGACCCATCGACGAAGATCCCATCTACGTGGCCGGAGCTCATCAACCAGTTGGCAAAGACCTCGAACGTCAAACTGCAGCCTGATGCGCAGCAGTTCTTGCAGTGGCTGGGAGTCTACGACCCTGCGACGCCGCTGACGAACTCTGGATCGGTGATCGACACGTTCTGTACTCTCCTGATGGAGAAGCTCGCCTACCAGCCTGGTGAGCGCGACATGGCGATCATGCACCACGAGTTCGGTATTGAGTACGCGAACGGCAAGAAGGAGACGCGTACGTCCACCTATGTCGGCTATGGCTCGGAGCAGGGCGACACTGTCATGGCGAAGACTGTTGGTCTCACTGCGGCCATGGGCGTGCAGATGGTCCTCCAGGACGCGATTCAGTCCCGCGGCGTGTTGACGCCAACCACCCCCGACATCTACGTTCCTGCGTTGGCTCGTCTCGAAGTGGAAGGCATTCGCTTCATCGAGAAGACATTCCCTCAGCTGTAAGAGATCGTGTGTGTCGTTCAAGAAATTCCAGTGAGTGAGTGGTATGCGTAGATCGCTCTCTACCTGAACATCGTCAAAGGTTGGCCACAACGACTGACTGAAGTTCATGCTCAGTGACGCACAACGGGGACAGCTGTTCGTTCTTCCATTGCATTCATGGTCGTACTAGCTTTGTGATGTGAAAGGTCTCACGCGCTGCTGAACATCGTGGAACAGAGCTGACGACGGTGATCCTGCCGCTGTTCCATCCTGGAACGCCTGACGCGGTGATGGCGAAATGTATTTCTGCGAGATCCCGTCCGACGACAGGTACAACTTTGAAAGCGCCTTGGGTCTCGAGCTCGCATGGCTCGTCTTGATCTGCCGTCCGCCTGACTTGGCTGACGGGTACATGTTTAGCTCCAAGAACTCGCGTCTGCGCTCGTCACCATCCAGGAACGCCATCCCAAGTGGCCCACCTGCATTGAGTTCTTGGTTGACAGAGGAAGTCTTGGACGACGAGGGCTGCAAGCTGCTGAGTTCAGGACACGCGATCATGACCGACGCCTTGCCCAAGAACCGCTGCGGCATGCTGTCGGGACTATTCCGCTGGCGAAGGATCAGGCCATGGGGCTTCCACCGGTCGGTCTGCATGTCGGACTCGGTCGTCTCGACGATCGCTGACACTTCGACGCTCCGGTTCGTTCTGCGACGGTACTCTGCGAGCTCCTCAATGTCTTGCAGCTACAAGAACACAATGATATGTTTCTGATGAGCAACAGCGTCACCAGCTAACCATTTTCGACAACGAGAATGCGTACCTTGCTGTGAAGCAAATCTCGTGCTGAAGACATCGCCAGCAGACTCGCCTCCAGAGTCGCGATCTTGAGATTGCACTGTAGAGTTGTCCAGGCAAGCAGCCAACAAACATGGTAAGTCCATCGTGTGACCTTTTCTATGCGCAGCTATACTAAACCGAACCAACAAACGCGCCTTGTCGTTCGAGTTGATCTCCTTCTCCCAGGCCTTCGTCTTCTCGAAGAGCATCATCGTAAGGCGCTTCTGGTCCTCTTGCAGCTTGCTGTGCTCGGTGCGCAGCGTGTCGAGCTCCTTCGTCTGGCCCTCGCTCTTGCGTTGCGAGTCGTGCAGGTCCTCCGTCGTGGTTTTCTGGGAAGCATGAGACAAGGTCCAGTCAGGTAAAGAGCACACAACTCAACCAGTAGAAACATGATCTATAGCCCACGTACCAGGGTCTTCTCAGAGCGCTGCAGGTTGTTTTTACCCATCTCGACAGTCAGGCGCAGCTTGGCGAGCTCGGCCTCGAGGATGCGCAGCTGCAGCTGGTCCGAGTCGATCTTGTTCTCGGCCTCGTCCAGGTCTTCGTGCGTGCGCTCGAGCACTTCGCGCAGCTTGCGCACCTCGAGGATCACGATCTCCGAGCGCGTGTGGCACACCTGGTTGAATTTCTTCATCTCCTTCTCCATTAGCACCTTGCGCCGCAGCTCCTGCTTCTTGCGGTAGAGTTCCGGCACCAAGTGCGAGTCCCCACCGCCAGAGCCACCACTGTCATAGCCACCATTACCAGTGGCCGGGCGATCGTCCTCGAGGCTGGGAAAATCCACGCTGATCTCGGCCTTGAGCGACTGGTTCTCGCTCACCTCGAACATCTTGTCCGAGATCGACCGCAGTGCATCTCGCAGCACGACGCACTTCTCAGACTCGTAGAGTTGGTCGCGCTTGCCTTCTTCCAGCTGCCGCAGCATGTCCTCGAGCTCTTCCGCTGCGCCGGCGCTGTCCTGGTTGAGTCGCATCTTGAGAGCGTTCACACTGTCGAGCCACAAATACAGACAACGAAAACACGTGAGCTTTCTCATTCTGAGCCAGATAGATAGAAGGAGAGCCACGCAAGCCATACCTCCCAGTGAGAGCCTCGATCGTGAGTTTGGCCTCTTCGAGGCGATCAAGCAGCGCCTGGTGCTTTCGCTCCATGTCCTAGGCATCGTCACAAGTCGCAGTAACCTCAGCTCAAGACTATCAACCCGCAGCTACTCATTAAGGTACGCACCACAATCACTTTCTGCTGCTTCTGGTTCTTGTCGCGACCCTCCTCGATCTCCGTGAGCATGCGGTGCACTTCCTGGTGGTACGCTTCGAAGTTCTTGTCGTCGATCTCCAGGGACCCACCGCCACCCATGAACCCGTCGTCTTCGAAGGTGTCTTTCTCGCTGCCGTCGTCGCTAGCTTCGCTCCCATCCTGCTCTCCATTCGAACGACCACCACCGCCGTCATTGCCATTCGAGTCGTGCTTCTGGCTCGCCTTACCACCGCCACTACGAGCGCCGTCGGGACCACCACCTCGTCCCGCGGCCGCCATCATCATCGCCTTGCCAATCTCGCTCTCTGCACTCGGGACGAACCTCGTGATGACCGTCGTGCTTGGCATGCGGCTGAGCATACGACGGGGTGGCGCTGGCTTGGTGGTGGCGCGTGCGGCCTCAAGACGCTGCAGGGTGGCCAACAGATCGTGCTCGCGCATCTGTGACCACTCGAGCTGGCAGAGCGCGTCGTCAAGCTTCTTGCGCATGAGGCCCTTGAGTTCTGCTGGCGTGACGCCACCCGGGTGCTGATGGCTACCGCCGACACCACCATTCTCGCCCTTGCGGTTGCTCGCTGCCTCCAGCAGCTTGGCCGGGTCCTTGTGTAGCGCCTCGAGCTCCTTAACGAGTTTCTTGTTGGTCTTGCGGAACTCGAGGTTCTGCTCCTGCATCTCCTCGCGCGCACGCTCCTCGTCGATGAGCTGGTCCTCCAGATGGCGCTTCGTCTGCTCAAATCGTTGGAGAGCAGTCACGAGTTCCTCCTTCAGAGAGACAAGCGACTGTTGCAGCTCGTCGCTCAGCGTCCTCTTCTCCTTGAGCTGCTGTTGGTGGAGCGCTAGGTCGTCCGACATTTGCTTGGATTTCTTGATCTCCTCCTGCAATCGGTAAACTACCACACAGAAACATAAGCTCATGAGATCCTCACACATAAGAGATCACCACACCCAATCATTTCTACCACCAACGTACAGGTGGTGCCAAAGTCCGACTCGATCTGCGCCTTCTCGACTTTGGTCTGGTGCAGCGCCTTGGTGACCTCGCCGAGCTCCTCCTTGAGGTGGTTGTTGGACGCCGAGAAGATGTCGCGGTCGTGGTTTGACCGAATCAGCTGCTGCTTGATGTCTTTGAACTCGGTCGCGAGCCGGTCGATATCCTCTTGCGTGCTCTGCGCAAGCTGTAGCTTGGAGCGCAGGTTCACGATGCTCGTCTTCTGGTCGCGCTCGGCTTTCCGTGCAGCCTGGAGCTGCTCGAGCGTGTACGAGTTCTCCTTCACGAGCGCCTTGACGCGCTGCTGCAGCGCCTCGTTCACTTCCTCCAGCTCCTTCGCCTCCGTGCGCATGCGGTGCACGACGCTGCGCATCTGCTGCTCGCCCTTGGACGCGCGCACCATCTCCTGCCGTGCGGCCTGGAGCTCCTTGCTCTATACAGCGAGACAAACAGTTCAAGAGTTAGCGTCCAAGTGTGTGCGTGCCAGTATGTGCAAGAGTGTCCACCTGAAGGAGACGCAATAATGATATCCTTTCTTTACCTCTCCATGGACGAGCTCCAGGTGTCCACCACAGGTGCCACAAGGGTGGACCTGGAGCACCGTCTCAGCGGGGGCAAACAACTGGAGCGCATCCCTCAAGTCCACGGACGGCACTGCCGCCAGTCGGTCCTCCAGACCCTGCTGTTGCTGCTGTTGTGACTGAAGCTGAGGCTGGGACCGCGCCGAGTGGGTACTGACACTCTCTCGGCCGTTGTTCACCACTGGCTGCTGCTTGCCCACGTGGCGCAGCTCCTCCTTGATGACGATCACGTCGTGGTAATACGCGCGCCGGATCACTTCGATGATCATGTTGCGGCGCGCGAGCTTCCCCCTCAGCATCTCGACCTGGAGCTCGAGCGAGTGGTGCTTGGAAGACTCGACGTCCTCGCTATCCTCGCCCGAATCCTCCGCTTGGCTCGCTTCGCCGTCATCATTGAGCAGCACGGCGCTCTCGCCATTAACGGCTCCAGTGCCGCCGGGACCTCCGTCGTCCTCGCTGCCAGGGAACCCTTCGCTTGCGAAGGACGCGAGCGATGCGCTGAGCATCGAGGTCGTCTGGCTCGATCGTCTTCTGCCTGCTGGGTAGAGAGGCGAAGCCGACGACGCAAGCGACGAGGAGGAAATGGACGCCTCAGTCGACAGCTTGCGGCTCGACGTGCCCAGCGCCTGCTTCACCACCGAGCGCTGGCGCTCCGACGGGTTCTTCACCATCACGCGCCGCTCGGCGTCCTGCATAATGAGCGGCACTACGTAATGGAGAATCAGTGGGTCACTGGTGCGCCAGAACCGAGCTCATGAAAGTCACCACAACACGGAGCAGCGGCCTCAGCTAAGAGAGCAGCAAAGATGAAGACGGAGTGAGTGAACTAATAATACAAAGTCCGGAGGAATCTATATGCGAGGCCGTGCAAACCAACCTGAGCAAGACTGGCGGAACAACTGGGACTCGAAGCTGTCAGCACTGCTATCAGAGACCACACACACACACACACCGGGAAGACCTCACAGACCTCAGGTCCAACCTACCTCGGCTGGGCTGAGCATAGTGGCTCGCAATTATATTCATATTCATTTTTTCCATCACAGCGGTTCTGCACAAAACAGAAGAAGAAAAACAAATGAGACACACACGGACGGAAGGCGCAGCTGGTGTGCTTTGTCCTACAGTCACCACTGGAGGACTGGAGCAACAGCAGCAGATCGCTTGCACTGGGGTTCTTTGCACACAACAGGCGGTTTCAAATTCTCGAGCTACACGGTCGGGGAGTCGGCCGTGGGCGCCGAGTTCTGCAGAGCGAGCGCCGCGGCCGACGGCGCGAGGACCTGGATGTTGGAGATCGGCAGCGGCCCGAGCTCGCCGAACGTCCTGAGAGTCGAGACGCTCGTGCGGACTGCACTGGTGGTTCTTGTGGTCCTAGTCGTCCTACTGGTACTGGAAACGCTGGTGCTGCCGCTAGTGGTGCCTGCGGTCACTTGGGCGAGGCGCTGGCCCGTGACCACAATCCGCGTACTGGTGCTGTGGTTCGAGTCCGTGCCGTTCTGCGCCATGAGCTCACTGAGATCGTTCAGGTCCTGCGTCTCCGCGTACTCCAAAGAATATCGGTTGTCGTCATCAGCGCCATCTCCATCGTTTGCATTGTCAGCGCCATCACCACTCTCCCGTGGAGCGCTGCTGCTGCCGCCGCCGTTCTGGTCCGTCGTGCGGATGTTGTTCACAGCGCGGCCTTGATCATCGCCAGCGGTGGCGGTCGTCGCCGCTTCATCAGCGTCGGTGGCGGTGGCATCCTCCGCATCCTCCTCAGCGTCACCGCCCTCGTCGCCGTTCTCCGCGCTCTTGGCCTCTTCGTCGCTCTCAACGCTCTCGACGTCCATCGCCATGGCCTGGAACGACTTCGTTGTGCTCCGACGCGTCGTGCGGCGCGTGATCGGCGCCATGGGGCCACCAAAGCCACCGTCGTCGTTCAAACCTGCTTCATCCTGGGCATCGCCATTGCTGTCACGCATCGACGGCGGCTCGTAGTTGGGCACGAAGCCCTCCTGGTCCTTGGCCGCGCGCTTTGGGGCACGCACTACTTTCGGCGCCGACTGCTTCTTGTTCGCGTAGTGCGATGCCAGGTCCGGGAACCCGTCGGCCACGTCGTCCTTGAGCTCAATGCCGACCACGTTCAGGCACGCCCAGAAGGCCTTCTTCGTGCCGTTGAGGATCCCGAGCTCCTCCTCGGCGGCCGCGATGTCGCTCTCGAGCTCGTCGATCTCGTTGGACAGCAGCGTGAGCTCGATGTACTGCTTGCGCTCGTTCGCCTCGCCGTTCTTGATGTCCTCGCGCAGCTTCTTCTTCTCCGCGACCTCGAGTTTCGCGTTGTGGATCTGCAGCTTCTTGTGGTCGATCTTGTGCATCGTCTCGCGCAGCATGATGCGGTTCTTGAGCTCGCAGTGCGTGTTCTGGCACCGGTCGATGTGCACCTCCACGTCGTGCCACACGCGGCAGATCTTGTTGCGACACGGCAAGTTGCGGTCGCACATCACCGCGCGGATCTTCTTGCAATCGCGTGCACAGACCTTGCCCGGGGGCGGCTTGCAGAGCTGCGCGTCCACGAACAGGATCGCCTTGCGCAGGCGCTCCTTGAAGAACTTGGTCTGCGCGGGCGTGCGCTTGTCCACGTAGCACATGTCGCGCACGGGGTCCTTGAAGTCCAGGAGCTCGTCGGGGGTCTCGTAGTGTGGTTGGTTGGACGCCGATTCGTCGTCATCTTCCTCTTCTTGGTCCTCTTCGTCTTGGTCCACTTCCACGCCAGCGTCATTATCTTCCTCGTAGTCCTCCTCTTCCTCCTCTTCGTCTTCATCGTCGTACTTGGGGAGAGGCAGTGAGCGACGCGCGGCTGGACGCTGGCGCTTGGTCATAGGCGACGGCGTTGGTGCTGCGGAAGAGCGACGCTTTGACGCAGCGCGTGGTGGGGGCGCGTCTGCCGTCTTCTTCGCAGCGGCGCGCGTCGAGCGGGCGGGCGACACCATCTCCTTCTTAAACGTACGCCCGCTCGCCTTCTTCTTCGCAGGCGCGGCACTCTTCCCCTTCGCGGCTGAAGGCGCGCGCGTTGGTGGCGGGCGTTCAACCTCCTCGACCTCGTCGACCTCGTCGGTCTCGTCACTGGCCGTGTCGGGCACACCCCCGTCGCGGCGGTGGAACCAGACGTTCTTGGTCGCGACTGAGCGCAGCACGCGCTCCGAGGCGCCACTGTGGCACGCGAGGATGATGCGGTCCATCTGCTTCACAAAGTCCGGGGACGTCGACATGTTGGCCGCGATGTACGCGACCAACCGCTGACAGCAGCTGTAGTACACCTCGTAGTCGGCTGTGGACGCCGCGCCGTACTTGGCCGCGGCCGGGATCGCCATCTGCTTTTGACCATTCTTGCCGCCGGCCCCCACAGCAGCAGCGAAGGACGCCTTGAGCTCGTCCTGGAAGTCGTCGCACACGGCGCCGACCGTGTCCTCGATCGTCTGCTGCAGCTGGCGCGTGAGCTGATTCTGCAGCGCGCTCAGGTCCGGACCCACCTCGCTCTTCACGCGCGTCTTACTCTTGCTCTTGCTCTTGCTGGCGGGTGGCGGTGGTGATGGGGGCGTCAGCCGCCGGCTGCCGGTGCTGCTGTTGCGCCGCGACGAAGACACCATTCCGCTTCTTCTCTTTCTCGCCGTCTTTTGGTTGCTGAGCTTTCCCAAAAGGATTCGATTTGGTCTTGATTCCCCTCGTGTGGGTGACCGCGATTTTCAAAGCGCGCGACGACTCACTTGAAGTTTGTATGCTGCGGATGTTTTTTAAGCAGGTGTCCACGGTCGGTTTTGGATTGTGAGCTTTGCTTTTGTATGGTGAGGTCTATCATTCGAGATCAAACGGCTGGGATACCCGCTCAGGTATGGCATCAGAAGTCAGACTCAGAGTTGCGTCACAAACATGTCGGCAATGAGGCTGATACTGCGTCAGGATCCGATCTTCAACATGGAGCTTCTCGAAAACCGAAATGGCTCCGCCACAGTTTCAGCTCGTGGGTCTCGCTATTCGTGGAGTTGCGTGTGCCGCAAGTCGCAGGAGGCAGTGAGCCAACAAGTCGCTTTTCGAGACTCACTCTTCATCATCTGGTCAGGTCGACCACAGTTCAACGGCAGCACCCCAACTGGAGCCATGAGGGTACACTGCTTGAGCACGTTGAGTTCTTTGTACGGGGTCTGGCTCACACGATGATCACCACGCATTTACTCGCATGCTCCGACAGCAGCAACAACAACAGCAGCAACAACAACAACGGTCAGGATGACTTCTCTGGCATCACTGCCTCGGCTGGTTGCTGTTTCTTCGTTCTGCGCGTAGCTTTCAGATGAGTGCGGCCGCCAGCTTCCTCTTTGACGCCGCGATTCGGCGCGCAGTTCTCTCCGTTTTTCATTTCTTCTTCCTCGCTGGCAATATCAATCACTTCGACCTCCACTCTCGACGACGACGACGACGCGCGTCACGCTTGTCAAACAGATCGCTGGCGACTGCGCTCGCGGTCGTGCTCCCACTCGGCTCGCTGCGGATGGTGCCGCTGCTGCGTCGCTCCGTCTCTGGCTGCACGCTGAATTCGGCGCCAACGAGATGGTATTCAGCAGGTTCTTTCTGCGGCGCTTTGCCTTTTCGCCTGTTCCTGTAGTGCGTTTCCAAGTCAGCGAAGCCATCGGCTTCATCGTCCTTGATATAAATGCCGACCTCATTCAAGCGCTTCCAGCTCTTCTTCAGAAGCCGCGAGCTGGCTCTTGAGCTCAGTGATGTCGTTCCGAACGAGCGTCACCTCCAGCAGCCGCTCGCGCTCGCAATCTGGACTCGATTCGCTCTGCTGGATGATCTGGAACGCTCACTGCTTCCTCTGGAGCTGCGCGTTTAGCGCCTCGATGCGAAGCTTCACTTCGTCGATCTTGTAGCCCATCTCACGTATGTAGACGCGCAGGTGCAGCTCGCAGTGTCCGTTCGGACAGCGTTGACTATGGACTTCGATTGCGTGCCAAACGCTGCAGACTGGACCACGACACAGAATCATGCGCTTGCACATCTTTTCGCGAAGCTTCTTGCAGTCGCGAGTGCACACCGTACCCGGTGGCGATTTGTAGAGCTGCGTGTCGACCAGCCGGATGGCCTTGTGCAAGCGCTCCTTGAAGTCTTTCGTCTGCGCAGGCGTGCGCTTGTTCACGTCGCACGTGTCCCCAATCGAGTCGTCGTAGTTGAGCAGGAAGTAAGGCAAGTCACCGAGGTGCTCTTTCGCCACGGGGTCGACTGGGAGAGGGTCCACACTGGCTAGCGAAGCGTTGCTGCTGCTGTTATCTGCTTCTTCGTCTTCAGTCTCTTGGTCGTCATCTTGTTTCTCTTCTTCTTCGCGGCGTTTCTTCGTCGCACCGGTAGCTATCGTCTGTGGGTTTGTCGGTACAGACGGCCGCTGCTTCTTCACAACCGCACTTTGAGGAGCATCTTCAGCCGGGGCTCGACGCTTTAGTGCTGGCAAAGGTATAGCGACTGCTGCTACTGCGGACAGTGGAGACAACAGCACTAGTGCTGGCGACCCCCTCTTCACTACAGTACTCGCTTCGACCATCTCATCCGCGTCTTCGTTCTCGTTCGCAAACTCATACGCTGCTGCTTCCTTTGGAGCTGCTGCGGCGTTTGCACTCCCGACAGCGGTTGCTGTAGTGGCTCCACCACTGTCAGCAGCAGCAGCAGTAGCTCCTCCTACTCCCCCTTCAGGCCGTCACAACCAGACGTCTTTCGCCACTACCGAGTGCAACGCCCGCTGCGTGGCACACCACGATGATGCGGTCCATCTGCTGCACGAAGTCCGGTGACGTCGCCATGTTGATGGCGATGTACGCCGCTTCAAAGTCGTCTCGACCGACCTGCTTCGTCTTCTTCTGCTGCTGCAGCACGCCCAGGTCACTCGCGTGTCCTGCCATTCGGGTTTTCGTTGATTGATTTTGCACTTTGACGTGCTTTCCTAAATGTCAACAACGACGGTTCCTTTTTTCACAGAGATTCAACTCGTTGATGAATTTGCATCTTGACAGTCAAAGAAAGATGAGCCAGCAGCAAGAAGCGGAGCAGCCCAAGCGCGTCGTGTGCTTTGGCGCGGGCCGCGTCACCGGGCCCTTCGTCGAGTACCTGCTGCGTCGCGAGCGCGCGTCACTCTGCATCGCCGCCGCGATCCCGGGCGAGGCGGAGCAGCTGAGCGCCAAGTACGCGCACCTGCTCGTCGATGGGAAACAGCAGACGCTCACGACGCGTCTCGTGGACGTTTTGGCGGACGACGCGGCGGTGGACGAGCTCTGCGAACACGCGGACTGCGTCATCGCGCTCGTGCCGGAGCCCGCGCAGATCCGCATCGCGCAGGCGTGCGTCAAGTTCGCCACGCCGCTCGTGACCGCGAGCTACGCGTCGCCAGGCATCAAGGCGCTCGAGCAGGCGGCCAAGGACGCCAACATCCCGATCCTCTGCGAGATGGGGCTCGACCCCGGCATGGTAACCAGTTGTAGACTGGGTGCAGTATTACCGTGAGGGCTCTGTGCATTAGCCTTAGCTGTGTTGTGTGCTGTTTTGTGTGTGCTAGGACCACATGATCGCGATGAAGCTGATCGACCAGGTGCGAGCCAAGAACGGCAAGGTCGTGTCGTTCTCATCCGTGTGTGGTGGTCTCCCAGCACCTGACGCTGCGAACAACCCAGTCAAGTACAAGTTCAGCTGGAGTCCGCAGGGTGCGTTGCGCGCCGCCCAACGTCCAGCGCAGTACCTGAAAGACGGACAAGTCGTCACGATCGCGGGCTCCGAGATGCTCGCGCACCACGAGCCAGTGGATCTCTTCCCAGAGTACGAGCTCGAGCAGATCCCAAACGGGTACTCGCTTAAGTACGCCGAGTACTACGCGATCCCTGAGGTCCAGTCACTTTTCCGGGGCACGCTGCGCTTCAAGGGTTTCTGCCACGTCTTCCACCAGTGCGTGCAGCTGGGCTTTCTGGACGAGGACTCGCGTGTGGAGCAGGGCGCTGCGTGGCGTGAGCTGCTCGCTCAGCAAATGAAGGGGAGCGGTATCGAGAATCTGGACACCCCCACTCAGGTCTTCCTCCACTGGCTGGGGATCAACTCACCTAGCTGCGTCGTGGCCAAGTCGCAGTCCACCATGAGCGCATTCTGCGAGCTGCTGATCGAGAAGCTCTCGTTTGTCCCAGGCGAGCGAGACCTGGTTCTCATGCACGTCGCAGTGGGGGCTGAGTACCCGGACGGCTCACACGAGACCCTCGAAGCGCTCTTCAATGCGTTTGGCGAGGCGCATGGCGAGACGATCATGGCGAAGACCGTCGGTCTGACTGCGGCGATCGGTGTGAAGCTCGTTCTCAGTGGTGCGATCACGTCTGTCGGTCTCGTGAGCCCGACACAGAAGGAAGTGTACGAGCCGTCGCTGGAGCTGCTCGCTGCCGAGGGGATCCACTTCCAACTGGAATGAGACGGGATTCAGTGGAATATTACGGCTCTTGAGCTCTTCTAGTTGCAATCTCCATAGTGTTTTCGGCCCGGTATTGTATGAGAAGTAATAAACCATTCGACTCCACTGTTGTTGTCCGATGTAATTCTACAGTGCGACAGAATTGTTGCGGTCTGTTAGAGTCGGATGATGAAGCAGCGTAATCTAT